>OMLI01088423.1:0-12381 GCA_900302605.1 Rondeletia loricata | reverse complement strand
CTGGGGCCATAGACACTGAGTTTATAAATAACCCTCTGTACCTCTGTATTTAGGCCACACACACACACACACACACACACACACACACACACACACACACACACACACACACACACACACACACGTATATACTGTAGTGTTGTATCTCAGATAATGTGACATGTTGTGGCCTCTCCCTTGTAGGAAACTTGAGATCTCTTCAGGGAGGTTTGCCAGATTTGCTGATGGATCTGCTGTAGTCCAGGTACAGAAAGGTTCACCCTGCCAGTGTACACAATTATTGGTACAGTTGACTAGAAGTATACTAACACCATTTCTTGCTGACCAATTACAAGAACTAGAGTTTGAGTAATCATTGATATCTAGTGCTAAAACGAGTACTTATCATATAAAGCAAGCTCCCAGGAGGAGTCATTTTTGATGCCGACCATACCTTTGATGTTCAGGTAAAGAGAGTTGTGCAGTCCTGTTTTGCAGCAGTTGGGCTAATGCCAATATCCCGCATTTGTGCACCTCTACTGTTTGCCCAAACTGGCCAGTCTCAGCTGTACTGTGCTGTTCTGCGTTGTTGCTGGAAAAGGTCCATGTAAAACGTCACTATCTTTACGTAACCCGTACCATCTCTTTCTCTCTCTGAAGCTGGGGGATACCTCTGTGATGGTGACTGCTGTGAGCAAAACCAAACCCTCTCCATCTCAGTTCATGCCTCTTGTGGTACGTTCTCCCAGCAACACTCCCAAGTTGTCCCCGTTTTTAGAACGAGCTTGTGTGGTTTATTGTGTTCACAGTTTACAGAATGCCATTCAAAAGCGCTAGTCCTTAGTCACGTTATGTCTAAAAGCAAGATGGAGAGTTAGACAGAAGCCTCACTAAACAGATAGCAAGTGATATCAAGCCATCAGCCATCAGTAGTTTGTGACTCAATGTAAACTAGACTCCCAAGTGTCATGTCTAGAGGTTTGCAATGGTTCCTTTTTCCCAATAGTACCTCCCAGTGCCATTCGAAGTCAATGCTGTAAGATGATCTTGTGGGTATGATGACCTTAGTGCTAAGGTGCAGTAGGGGAACTTGTGTCTGGGCTGTCTGGTGAATGTCTACTTTGATTGACAGGTGGACTATAGGCAGAAGGCAGCTGCTGCAGGTCGGATCCCCACTAACTACCTGAGACGAGAGCTGGGCATCACCGACAATGAGATCCTCACCAGCAGACTCATAGGTGAGTTGATAAGCACGTACCTTGTGATATTTGATGTAGCAGGGCTCCGTGCTGATGTTGTAGTGTTAATGCCGTTGTTTTGAATACTTTAACTACCAGTCTCTCCTGTTTTCTCTGTTTCTCAGATAGGTCGATTAGACCCCTTTTCCCTTCTGGTTACTTCTATGACACGCAGGTCAGTTCCGTTTTTACTCTACCTTACCTTTATGTCGTAATAGTTTTTCCTACTTTTATTAGCCACTCTTTCTTTTGAGCGATGATTAAATGTGTGTGCGCTGCAGATCCTGTGTAACCTGCTAGCTGTTGACAGTGTCAATGATCCAGATGTGTTGGCTATCAACGGAGGTGAGTCAACTCTCAGCCAGACATTTCATTGTGGAAACAAGCATGGTTTCTTGCACTGTTTCTTGCTAAAAGCAACCTTTTCTTTCCTAAAAGCTTCTGCTGCTCTGGCCCTGTCTGATATCCCCTGGAATGGACCCATTGGTGAGGAACACACAGATTTTAGGCCTGTCTCGCACTGTATTGATTTACTAACCTTAAACATCAGCTTTCACATGTCTGTTCAATTTCAATGGCTGTTAAATGGTAGGGAAGTTGTAGTACACTTGTTAAACTCTACCTTGGGTCTACTTATGTGCGTGCCTGCCTGCCTGCGTGCGTGTGTGTGTGTGTGCAGGTGCTGTGCGTGTGGGCCTGGTAGATGGAGAGATGGTGATCAACCCCACAAGGACGGAGATGACTAACAGCACTCTCAACCTGATTATAGCTGGAGCCCCCAGCAGTCAAGTGGGTAAGTTAGCAGACACTGTCAAACTTCCAATAGGAGGTCAGGTGTTTATTTACTTCCAACACTGAAAGACCTGCAATTACATAAAGAGTCATTTAACCGTGCATTAGTGCTTATAGCATGTATGTCATATGCTATAAGCTATATATACTAACAGTTGATAACAGTTCAGTTATTAAGGTTTGCTAGCATGTCAAGTAGCCTAACATTACTGTATTCTCCATAGAAGAGAAGAAGGCAACCGATAATAATGTAATAATTGACGGATAATGTAAAAACATGTCAAAATGTTTTTTTCACTTCGCTTCGCTGCTTCATCACTGTGCAGCTAAATAAAACAAAACGAACTAAACTAAACATCATCAGATGTAAAGAGGATAACGCCATGACTGCATCATACAACTCTTGTCTCTAATGTGGCTCTGTGCCTGTCAGTGATGATTGAGGCGTCAGCAGAGAACGTGCTGCAGCAGGACTTCTGTCACGCGGTGAAGGTGGGAGTCAAACACACCCAGCAGATCATACAGGCCATCCAGCAGCTGGCGCGAGAGCAGAATGTCACCAAGCGCACCCCGGTCAAGATCTTCTCAGCCCCGGCTGACATAGTGCAGCATGTGCGACAGTAAGACCACTGATGAAACCGTGTTTTCCATAAGTTCTTATTAGTGATGGTGACAGGATAGAGAGATCAATTAAACGGGCTGTGCATATGCAACACAAGAAGTGCTATTAATATGTTAGTGTGTAGTTTGGGAAATCTATATGTGGTGGGTGAGTAAAATAATTAATCAATATATTTACTAGGACTGTATCTAGATGTACAGTAAGTTCCAGGCTAAAATAAATCACTTTCAGGGCCTTTTCCCTGACTAAACTTTAAAAAAAAGTTAGACTACGGCAGAAATATATTCAATATGAGTTTGGAAGTGCTTCATATGTGCTTCAGTTTACCTACAGCACCAGGCAGCTGTCCAGCCACAAAAAAGAAAAGCAATACTTGCAAGATATGCTAACTTGAGCACTCATTTGGTTTATTTTCTTAGATATTTGAAGCATCAATCTTGATTTCCCAAGGTTACGTGACAAAAAACAGCATTTATTATGTTTATGGCCATTTGTGATGGCTTGTTTTTGCTTTTCTTCCATGCAGGTTAGCCTCAGAGAGGATCTATGCTGTTTTCACTGACTACACCCATGATAAGGTTAGTCATGACCTCAGTTCCCCATTTTCTGACGTAGCTTTCTATTGATACCACAGCTCATGTGGCCATTTTGTGGCAGTCATTTTGCATTCATCTTAGTAAGTATTCAGGTTCCTTTTCTGTTGGGTATGCATTGTGGAGTAAAAGCAGCCAGAGTCTGTGAAGTCTCATTTAGTCTGTTACTTACGGGAATGTTCATTCATTTCAGAAGACTACCTTGTCTCTTTATTAATGATAATAATCTTGTCTCAGATTTCAAGAGATGACGCTATCAACAAAATTCGACTAGAAACAGAGGAGGACCTAAAAGGTAGATCATGCTCGATATTTATGCTGCATACAAAGAATATTAAGACCACCTTATCAATATTGAGTACAATGCACTTCACAGTCGTCTCAAGGAATAAAAATCCTCCTTTAACCTGTTTTCCCCCCCTTCAGCTACATTTCCCCTCATGACTAAATGGATTTATTAGGTGAAATCATTAAGGGATCATAGCTTTCACCTGAATTAATTTGGTCACTGTATTGTATGCAAAATATTATATTTGTGCACTCACTGTATAATAATGTATATACATTGGTTTCATGCAGCCAAACTAAGAAGTTCAATCTCATTTACTGACAAATAGTTACAGTATATTCTTCATTAGATTTCAAGATTCTTGAGTCTGTGTGATTCCTATGTGTTCTTATCTGTCATCTAAACAGTGCATTAATGTCTTCCATGTACAGAAAAATTCCCTCAAGCTGAGCCCTTTGAGCTCATTGAATCCTTCAACACTGTGTGCAAAGACATCTTCCGCAGTCTGGTGCTTAATGAGTACAGGAGGTAAGCACAGTCCGTGGCTTACAGAACGTAGATTCTCATGAGATGATTTTGCGTCCATGGATTTTGTGCATAACCATTTCTGTTTTGATGTGTGTGCATTTTAATGTCTGTGTGTGTGTGCATGTGTGTGTATTAGGTGTGATGGGAGAGAGTTGACTGCTTTGAGAAACATCTCTTGTGATGTGGACATCTTCAAACCACTCCATGGCTCAGCTCTTTTCCAGAGAGGACAAACACAGGTAGGTACAACGCATGATGAAGACCACAAACCAAGCCTTACTTTGAATGAAGAATTTTACAAAACAAGAATACTATTGTGCTCAAATAGAAGGCTCTGCCATTCGTTGCTGTTTTCTTCCCTCTTTGCCATTTTGAAAGATACAATTTACACAATGGTAGAATTGACTAATTAGTAATTTAGTCATATATGCACTGCAGGGTCACCGTTTTGACCAGGAGTCTATTGCTTGTCTGTCTTGGTTCAATCAAATGTTTATCAACTGAAAAATTAGTGATTTTAGAGTGTAGTAAAAAAGCCACAGTAGTGTTTTAACTGATCATCTTCGCCCGTTTACTGTAGGTGCTGTGCAGTGTCACGTTTGATTCACTGGAATCCAGTATCAAAGCGGATATCATCACCACAGCTTTGAGGTCAAGTCAGCACTCATTTTCACACACACATGAAACCACATGGTGTTTCCGTTCATAGTGTTTACCGCATCAGGACAATTCAGATGGTGTCAGGTTAGGCAGTCACACTTCTCAGTTATCAGATCAGAGTACATTAAATGGCTTTCAAATATTTTCCTGTTATTTCTAAATGCCTTGGCACGCATTGTATTGTCCTACTGTATGTGGCAAATCACACTGATCTGGCACCTACATAGGCTAAAGTAAAACATAAATGTTATTTGAAAATACAATTTAACCCAGGTCTCCCTTCATTTTTTTGCAACAGTGGCATCAAAGACAAGAACTTCATGCTCCATTATGAAGTGAGTAAAATACTGTTTTCCTTTTCAAAGTCATATAGATTGTAAAATATATAATCCATCATATATCCTTTAGTTTGTGAAGTGAACTTAAATGACCTTTGCCCTTAATTTCAGTTCCCTCCATATGCCACCAATGAGACTGGCAAGATGGGAGGAATAAACAGGAGAGAGCTTGGTCATGGTTTGTATTCGTTAAACTTCTTCAGTTTGCGTTTGCATCAGGACTCTTATGGACGAGGCCTGTTATGTATAATTATTTTGTGTGTGTGTGCTCGTGCGTACATGTTTGCATGTGTGTGTGTGTATTCCCAGGGGCCCTGGCTGAAAAGGCTCTGAGACCAGTCATTCCTAAAGAATTCCCTTTCACCATCAGAGTCACTGCCGAGGTGTTGGAGTCAAACGGTGAGTTCCTTGGACTGGGAACGTACTGTATCTTCTACAGTGTGACACAACGATCGCACAGGGAATTCGTGTTTATTGCGGCGGGATGCCTCAGACAGAAACATGGGGTTACCGTGTTTGATCTGCTGACTCTGTTTTTTCTCTCCTTCCTTTTCCCTTTCTTTTTTTGGTCATCTTTCTTCTTTTTTTTCTGCCTACGGCTCCTTTTTCTTCCTCTCCATCGCTCCACCTCTTCTCTCTTCCTCTCAGGCTCCTCGTCGATGGCTTCAGCATGTGGAGGCAGCCTTGCTCTGATGGATGCAGGTACTTTACCCTTTTCAGTTCAGTTCAAGTTCAGTTAAAGCACTGAAATTTATTAGCTGCTAACAAATATCACTCATCCATTATTTTTACAGAACTATAG
This sequence comes from Rondeletia loricata, assembly GCA_900302605.1. NCBI lineage: Eukaryota > Metazoa > Chordata > Actinopteri > Beryciformes > Rondeletiidae > Rondeletia > Rondeletia loricata. The sequence goes on along the minus strand of OMLI01088423.1, from coordinate 6,540 downwards.
GGCTGCAATATATATCATTTTATTTACGAATCTTATATTGAACACTCTTATCATAAAAACAGAACACTTTGTTCTATTTCAAATCAATAATATAAGGTTATGATACGTTATTATCAATACTATAGACAGTTCCAATTTTAAAAACATTATTAGTGCATTTAATATATTCTGTCCAATACTAGTATCAGTACTGGTGCATTCCTATACTGAAGCTATTAAAAATAATACAGTATATTCTGTTAAAGAATTTCAAGACATATTTCAAGAGCCAAAACAAGATTTTATCATAGAGGTTTTCTTTTTCTTCTTCTTCTCATGACAGCCTCTTATTATGCCACTCAAAGCAAATATACATCATCATTAAAAGATGGATAGAATCAGGATGGCTAGATCAGGTTCTGATTTCATGTTTTTATTCACATTTATTGAGGTGCTATTGTGCAGAAATGTGGAAAGCTTCTGGTGGCTGAAATGTCCAAGTCTGTCCCCCAGGTGTGCCCATCTCCTCTGCTGTGGCAGGAGTAGCCATCGGCCTCATCTCCAAACCCAACCCCGAGAAACCTACTGAGATCCAAGACTACAGATTACTTACTGACATTCTGGTACATACAGCTTGTACTATGATCGCGGTCAGCCGTTTCTCATCATCAAATGGCAGAGAGAGCAATTCGTGTCACAAGTTATTCAAAATGAAACTCACTAGGACTAGTTACAGATTACAGATACTCAGCAAAGTTGGGTATAATGACCCTTCAAAAACAATTCCCACTTAGCTGTTATATTGGAGATGTTGAATACGAGTTGAATATTTCTTATACGAGTTGAATGTATTTCTTTTCTAAACAGGGAATAGAGGATTACCTCGGAGACATGGACTTCAAATTGGCAGGAACAAACAAGGGTATCAATGCCTTACAGGTACTGTACTGTGTCGGTATCCGAAATTCACTTTTTGGCTCATCATTTGCCTCGCCAATGGCTGGTAAACTAAATACATTTACCTGCCAAGTGTAATTTTTTTCTGGCCAAAACAATTAACATACATTTTCCATAGAAATATGTCAGCCTACCCCTTTTCAATGCTATTTTGTGTAGAAGCAGGTGCTGTGTGAACCATTAAATAAAGCGACAAGCAGATTTAAAACTTGCTCACTCACCTATACAATGGATGAAGTTTCTAATTCATTATGAACTGCTACTGCTACCATTTTGTGTAGAGCCAGTGTAACAGGCAGCCAATCAGGAGCCTGTTTGTCGAATCATTGTTTCGCTTTGATTTGGTCGGCTCACGGTCAGAGAGAGAGTACGGTGGTCAGCAGGGACAAAGTCTGAGAAATGAGCCATTCAAATGCCATTGTATCAAAAAGTTACCGGGTGGCTCTTACTGATTTATCCGCCAAACACAAACTTTACTGGCATTTGGTGCTTGGCAGGTGTTAATTTCGGACCCTGCCCATAGCCCAACTATTTCAGTGCTATCCTCTCAATGCTAATTCTAGTTTCTTCCTATTCCATCTGTCCATATTTGTACACTTTCACGTGACCTTCGTCTAACCTTCTAGGCTGACGTGAAGATTCCAGGCTTACCCCTGAAGCTGGTCATGGAGGCTGTCCAACAGGCCACAGGTAAGCCCAAATGGCAGCCCAACTTTGAACATTTTACATTGAAGGAGAAAATGAGTGTATTTATAGCTGGTTTGATTGTCATTTGTTTCAATGTGACCGTGTTCCAGTGGCAAAGAGGGAGATCTTAGGCATCATGAACAAAAGTATAGCAAAACCCAGGGCGGCTAGGAAGGAGAATGGACCTGTTGTTGGTAAGCTTTGTGTTTGTATGTGTATTTGTGCTTGTGCATTTTAGGAAATTAGAAAGTACACTATTGGAACAACTCTTCTTTTCTGATGTGTGTGTCTTTTATTTCCCCCGTAGAGAACGTCCGGGTGCCTGTCTCCAGACGAGCTCGCTTCGTTGGTCCGGGGGGCTATAACCTTCGCAGGCTGCAAGCTCAAACGGGTAACGTTCAAGTCCTCTAAAATCCTATACATTTTTGGGGGTTTATGTACCAGTTAGTAGTGCTTTTTCTCTTTGTTTGAAAGAAGGTGGGCTGCATTTTTATCTTTACATGGACAGCAGGAATTGTTTGAGGGACACAGATTAGTGAGAGACATTCAAAATGAGTATGTTCAGCACAGCATACTATTGTAAATCTCACTGTGTTAGAACACCGGCCAGTAACATGACTTCATGCACTTTGTGGATGGTTACAGGTGTGGCACTAAGCAAGCGTCGCTTTCTTTCCTTTTTTTGTTGTCTGCCACACAATACAAGCTCCTTGGGAGAAAGTTGAAATTGCATCTGATTTTGTTTTCCCTCTTAAGGTGTGACAATAAGCCAGGTGGATGAGGAGACTTTCTCTGTGTTCGCTCCAACGCCAGGAGCCATGAATGAAGCTCAGGACTTCATCAGTGACATCTGCAAAGATGATGTGAGTCTCTGCCACTTGCAGGAGCTTCTGCATTTCTGCACATTTAACAACCCCTTTCACACTATTGAACCCAAGAGAGAAGACTGTGAAAGGAAATGACTTAAATCAGTACAAGACAGTTTAAAGTCTTACATTGATCTGAACATGAGGCTGTGTGTGTGTATGTGGTTGTGTCTGTATGTCCCTTCATGCCTTTGCTTGTTTGTGCATGAACATGGGTTGTGTTTTCTCCTGCAGCAAGAACTGCAGTTGGAGTTTGGTGCTGTCTACACCGCCACCATCACTGAGATAAGGTAAACCATTGCCTTGTGGCATTTACACAACCTTTATTGATTGCAGTCATTAGCACTAAGTTTAAACATACTTTCTAAGAAGATCTGAATCCATGATCTCAGTAGTCAAGACAAATCAGACTCTGAAATTAAACTGTGGATGAATATCTTCCCCCTCTACTTCAGGGACATTGGTGTCATGGTGAAACTCTATCCCAATATGAGTGCTGTCCTACTACACAACTCTCAGCTGGACCACAAACGGGTTAGCAAATCTGTGTCTGGATGTGTCTGTGTGTCCATTTCTTCGTGTGTGCGTGTGTTAAGTGTACATGGTATATGAAATGGGTAAAGAAATCAGAGCGCTCTTTGTCTTTATTTACTGGGGACAAGTTTGTATTGGTTTTCTATTTATTCAGGGTAATGACTGAAAATCCCTGAATACAAAACATTCAATCTGTCTGTTCTTTTAGATCAAACATCCAAGTGCTTTGGGTTTAGAGGTGGGACAACAGATACAGGTGAGCATCAGTAACTGTAGACAGAAGTGTCAAAAGTACCTTTTTGACCTAAAATAGTTGACCCCTTGTTTACATTCTGGACTACTTGTCTGGACCTCTGCCAACAGGTCAAGTACTTTGGACGGGACCCAACAGACGGCAGAATGAGGCTTTCACGGAAGGTACTCCAATCTCCTGCGGCAACCGTTGTCAAGACGCTAAGTGAGAAACAGAGCATCACCATGGGAACAGGCGACAGCCAAGCGACCAGCACCGATTCCTGACATGCCACCAAAATGGATTAACATTGAGTGGATGCTGCCGTAAAACTGTGTCCCGTTAAATGTTGGCGCAGCAGTACTGTAAAGAAATCTCCCAAACCCAGAACATCAGAACTCATTGTTGTACATACAGAAGTTCACCCTGTTGCTGTGGGTATGGACTGAACTGCAGCTCATCAAAGACGAGCCCTGCTGTCACTGCACTACCATGGACCTGTGCACAAACTGAGAAGTGTTCCCCCACAGGTGGAGAATAATAGGCAGGAGATACATGTTTTAATATTCTGTTGAAGTGTTGTTTTTTTATTTCAGAATTAATGCATCTCCTTTTTTTTTTTACATCATTTGTTTTCAGATTGGGGTTGAATATCTTCATATTCTGTCATTGCCACCTCAGTTAGCATATTTAAATCAGAATAACATAGCTTAATACACAAGACTTCCTATTTCAATTTACCCCAACACCATTTATCTAGCCGCTAGCAGCTTTTACAGGGCAACTTAACAATGGTTTTGTTATTCACATTAGTATATGACCTGTTCTGTACCTTGTGGTATGGCACTACCATATATTTGCCTTCAACTAAGTGGAAATGTGTCTTTTGAGCTGTCAGGATCAAGATATAGACTAAGAATGCAAAGAAAAGTGGTGGAAATGTACAATTGTAAGTTATATTTTTTAATATTCCATTAATGTTATGTTGAATTTTATATGTGGATCAGTATCTGTAAATAAAACATTTAAATAGTTGTTTTTGTACAGTGTAATAATTCACAACTATTCCTATAACGAATAAATAGGTTTTGGTCAGTTTAACAGTTAACAGTAGAGCAAAATAGAGTAGAATAGAGTGGATTGAAGAGAGAATACAGAATGTTGAGCCGGTTGTTTATACTGTAACAATGTGAGATAGGGGCAAATACAATACTATTTCAGACACACTACAGTTGTGAAAGTGTGAAACGCGCAACATAACCGCAGTGTATGGTGGGTATGCCCCCCCAACCATACTCGTCGGCATCCGTAGCCCCTCAGAGGAGACCCCGCGGCGGTTAGCGCTTGATTGACGTTGAAGAAGAAAAAGAACACAAGATCGAATTACAAGATGGCGGTCTGTGGACGTTAGCAAAGAGGCCGTCGGAGTTGTTGTGTTCTCTGTGAATTTTACTGTTTGATATCAGGCCTTCTGTGGAATTGTTAAATACTCTGGACGTGATATGTTTATGAAATAGCCGTTAAAATTGTTCTTACTGATATTGTGAACTACACACGGGCTATGTCTGGAACATGCGGGTAGAAACAAAGTTAACAGCGCGCGGATAGGAAAACACCAGACAGGGTGACGTGATAGCGTGTTAGCAGCTAGCTAGCCTGCTAGCTCCGACTCGGTTCACAATGTCGGACACTCGGCGGCGAGTGAAAGTATATACGCTGAACGAAGACCGGCAGTGGGACGACCGGGGTACCGGGCATGTCTCGTCTACGTTTGTTGAACGGCTGAAGGGAATATCATTATTAGTTCGGGCCGAATCAGACGGTAAGTTCCCCGTTAGCGTAGCCACACTGATGTTACGTCGGCTAACATTAGCCTGCCAAAGTTCACCTCTGGTTGTTTTAGTCAGAATGCATTCATTGGCTAATTTGTTTACTTGTTCGGGCTGTTAGAACTGGTTTGTAACGTCTCGTGACCTCGGGAGCTAACGGGGTTAAACTGTTACGTTACTGTCTGCTTTGTCCTTATGCACGAGACCACTATTTGCTTAACTGATTACAAGAAGCTCGTCTGTTAGACAGCGAGTTTAGCAGGGAGCTAACGTTACGTGATCCAGCTAGCATGGGGCCTCAAAGTCTGCACTTTACCAAACTTGCTGGTTACATTACTAGATAATACCGGTATGTGTTCAAGCACAGATGACGCAAACTAAAGTAGGAAAATTAGGCTAGGTAGTTAAACCCAGTTAACTTGTTTGTAACATAAACTATATTCCGTTTTCATATTGTTTACTTGAAAGCTTTGCGCTAGGTTGATTAATAGACAATGTGTTTCCCTAACAGTTAAGTTAGCATTCATCTGGGTTGTGATCAGTGACGCAAGTTTGACAGTGAAGTAAACTCAGTATTTGTCTTCTAGGCTCTCTGCTATTGGAGTCGAAGATCAGTCCAAATACTGCATATCAGAAACAACAAGTAAGTACACAATTTCTTTCTTGTCTCTGGTGAGGTACAGAAGGCATGCTGTTTGTCCTGGGGGAGGTTAATTTCACAAACTAACGCCAGTGTTTCATATTCATTCATTCAGCAGTGATAGCTGGCCACTCAGTGCTAGAAAATGTAGACAATGGAAATTCAGTACCTGGCCTCAGAGACCACCAGAAACAAATATTGGGCAATTACACAACTCTCCTAATTACAATACCGGCAAACCTGTGTGTCATGACTCAAATCACCCCTAAAACTGGCCATATTAATTAAAGGAATTGGCCGGTCTGCTAAGACCCCAGGTTAATTGTTGACATGGTCTATGTCGGGATGTAAATCAGCCATGATTTTTGATCAACTCACCCTCTCTCGCGGAGTACCGGCGTTCCGAAATTTGGCTGTTGGCCAGTCATTGAGATCCATTGTATTCCAAACGAGTGTTCAGCAGCTCCCATAGCTGTGTCTTTGTTATGTCCAACACAAGTAAGCGCATACGAACTATCCTGGGTAGGTGGTTTTCTCCAATAGTGCTCACAAACCAAGAAATAAACATGTTTAGATTCCGTGTTTACACGCCACTGCGCATGCGCCACTGAGACGCTGAGAAATTGAAATCAGACGGGGCTGTGAGCATGTAACCTGACTCTGCTGAGCATGCGCAGTGGCGTGTCCATGACTCATGGCATGAGCGTGCAAGAGTTTTCTCACCGTCTCAGTGGCGCATGCGCAGTGGCGTGTAAACACGGAATCTAAACATGTTTATTTCTTGGTTTGTGAGCACTATTGGAGAAAACCACCTAT
>OMLI01088422.1:0-13055 GCA_900302605.1 Rondeletia loricata | reverse complement strand
TGTGTGGCTGTGGTTATTTTAGTCATTTTGACCTTTGAACTCGGTGCTTTTGTCTTTAGTACCGTAGTTAGAATTAGTCTGTGATTGTTTGATCGAGAATTTTATTAGTTATTTTGGAGGTTGCTGTTGTGAATTCTGCATCAACAGCTGGACAGTTTGGGATGGCAGATGTGTCATTGCTATTCATGGCTGATATTGGCCTGGATATACTTTGTTGTGACACATTAGAGATTTCTGAGCTCAAAGGGTGGACTAACATTTTGTAATGAGCACATTTACATAAAATTCTGTCACATTGTAAGGCCAAATTTGAATTAATTTGCAAATCCCACCAAAGTTTTTATTGTGTATCGTATCACTTCTTAAAGCTCTGTTTTGAAAAGTGCGATACAAAATTAAATCATTATTATTGTGAGGGTGTAAAAGCACAAACATACCATAATGTTACTTACACTACAACAAAGAATTTGTATCTTTAACATTTAACAGCAGGAAAATATGTATGTAACAGTCCTCACCAAAACATGGTATTACTGTTGGGTGCAACTACAATAAAATGATAAAAACATTTTCAAATGTGATGGAGAAAATGTTGCCTTTTATTCTATTTTAATGCAGAACACTGTTAATTCCACTGAGGCCAAGAGTCATTGCCATTAGTGTCTACTGCATTTTACTTGCAGACTAAGGCACAACCTGTATGCGTGGGAGCAGAACCAACATCTTTAACGTCTTTAAATCTAGACTTTCATTTAAAATGTAAACCGAGGATCCATTAGGAAGATCAGGAGTCTTGGTCAGGAGTTTTGCTTTCATTTTTCTCGATGAGGTGGCTTTATAAAAGGTTTCATGTTGAAGTGCGTCTGCTTTCGCCAATTTAGCGCCTGATTTATTAAGGCCACTCATGCAAATTAAGTCAGTTGCGATTTTTCCAATTTGAATATCTGAGGCGCAATATAAATACTAAGTGCTCATGTTTTCCAGGTGAAACATTTATGGCAAGCCGTTTTAATATTGCACAGGTGAGAGGTGATTCCGCACTGTAGCTGAGCCAGAAGGCCAAGAGGTGAAGGGTCACCAGAGGTTTTCTCAACGCGGATACGACGTGACTCCTCTTGGTCCGAGGTTCCAGTTTGTTTTTTATTTCATCAAGCAGTGATAATATAATATGACTTGGAAATCTATAATTTCTCATAATCTCATCCTCTGACATTTGAAAAAGAGAAATTCTCAAATGGAACAGTCTCTTATTTGTCGTCCTCTCTGCCACTTGAGCCTTTGAACAAATAACACAGCTGCCATGGCTTTCTCTACATGGGTCTACAGCGTAACATTAATTGCAGAACATATACAGTACGTTTGTTATTATTGCATTGGGAAAGGATGTGGTAAGAACCTGGTCAGACTGTAGAATTAAGTGTTTCTTTCTTTTACAGTCCAGTTGCAGCTTTTTTACTGAGTAAATTGGAATGTTTTCCTTGGTACCTTTTCAGAAAAAGGACAGTATAGCACAAGTTGACCAAATTGCATGGAAATGGGTGAATATAGTAAGAACCTGGTAATACCACAGGAACAAACAATGCTCAGTTGTGCAGAACATACATGGTATATCTTGGCCTTAATTGAACTGAAAAGGAAATAACCACTTATAGAGGATATGTTGACAGCCGGGTCATTTCATTGGAACCAACACTTTCTTTTATAGTCCAGTTTCACCTTAGTTTCTTGGTCACATCTGCCTCAAGGGACTTTATTATTATAATTTATTTAAAAATAAATTCACTTAGGGTCATTTTCTGTGGTCTAAACCATACTGGAAACGTTTAGTTTGTTCATCTACAGCATGGAAGTCAATACAAGTGAGACAGTATAGTAGTAGTAGTAGCTGCTTGCTGTTAATCAGCAGTCATGACATGAAGCTCATTTGAAGTAAAACTCATTCTAAATGAAAGAGATGTGTGACAGCATACTGTGAGCCAGATTGGAACCCACAAGCAATACAATTTCAACTGCTCAACCACCAGAACATCTCGTCATGCCTCATTTCATAAATTAATCAATGACCTTTACGTATTTCCAAAAAACGAAAAACAAACAAATTAACTTAAATCTTCTACAATGCAAAGGAAAAGGAAAGGAATACCATTAGGTTTTTCAAATACTCCACTGCAAACGAAAACATTCAGATTTAACAAGCCAAGTGTGTCAGAAAACCTGAACGGTGCTTTAAATCACCTTTACTGCAACAGCTCACTTCGGGTTTACCAAACACAAGCTGTTATTTGCACTGCTTTTGTGTCACTGTCTTGTATAGTATACAGCCATATGATAGGTGGCTATTTAGTGCATGTAAAGAATGTATCTCCTTTACGATAAAATAATTGATTTGGGTATGAATAAAATCCATATTGTATATCTATCATGAGCTGAGAATCAGAGACTCGGCAAGGTCATCTCAAGGTAAATTCATTCAATTCATTCAACGGTTTCTCTCTCATGCGGTGTTGTATGGTAATGATCACTGTACATGATTTGAAAGGCTTTAGTGGATGTGCACAAAAACACACTACACAAGGCCTTTTGTATTTTTAAAGATTTTTTCTTCTTCTCACCTTCAGTTCTTTAATCTGGTTTCCCGGGCCCAACCTTCACTCCTGGGAAATCATGGATTTTGTGTCTCAGTTTTAACAAGAACTGTTCTAATGTTTGAATTTGAAAGAAAACAAATTACTTTGATTTAATTGTTGTAGACATGAGCTACTTCTCTTTTTAATCACATGGTCGAGATTTGCCCTTGACTGAATACACATGTGATGTTGATAAAGGGACGAAACAAGGAAAAATCCATGTGTCTTGGGGATCTTGTGTTGATGCACGGACAAAAAAATTAATAGAAAGTGGAAGTAGTTCCTGTGACTGAAAGTGAGTGGTTGTTTCTTCAAGGCTGTTTATGTTTCTTGAAAGCATAAATCTAAATGGTTGAATTGTACAACTGACTGCTAGTTGTCAATGCTGCAAAATTGATCTTTGTGCTCAGAGTGAAACATTTTGGTAACGCTTGCTTTTACAGCCGCTCTAAGTACTAAGTATTTACCAGGTACATGGTAGACAGGGACGGCCTGGCCAGCTGGAGTAGTGGGAGTTTTCCTGATAAAAGGCTCCACAGAGAGAGAGTTGGGGGAGGTTGGGGGTGCTGCAGTACTTGTGCATCACTAGTCCGTCTTTCTCAACCCGCCAACTTTACTTTGGTACATTCTACCATTCATATACTGAGCTGACAATGATGGACATATTATGTTGTGCACAAACATGGAACATGGAAAAGCAGCAAACCAAAAATGCAAAAGTGGGGCTGAAAAACGAAGGGCGCCTTGACACCAAGCAAGTTTGGAGCATTTACTCCTTTAGTTCGGTTTGTTTGGCCAGGTGAGAACAATGCCATCGGGACTCGGGTGGCACCAAATAACGGCACTGAGTCCGCCTCTCTGTCCTCTGCCAAGCAAACTGCAGGGCGATTCGTTAGCATACAACAGCATACGACCCCAAAATGCAAGGGTTTATGGGTATAAGGAGACGGATGTTGACATCTGATAGTCAGCACTTACTACTTGTGAAGCCTGGCATAACAAAATGAACTGAATTTTTCAAAAATAAATGTCATAAATAATACACAAATAATAATTACATAATTAAAATGTGATTACATGTCATTTAATAATGATATTGGAGTAACACTGTTGACCTTCAATGATGCCTGTCTGTCAACATTATTTCATGTTCATAAAAGGAAAATAATTTCTAAATAAGCTAATTCTATTGAAGAGAGAGAGGTAGCAGGAGCGCTACTGGTGTCCCTCAAACCACCGGTGCTCATGGAAGGGAATACTATTCAAAGAGAGAGGAAGAGTTATGACCCCCAAAAATGGCATAAATAATCCAGATCCAGGCACTCAAGGCAGGTTTGAAAAATGTAATGGGCTTTTAATTCAATGGGCTAGAAGGCGCAAGCCGACACGCGTTGGTGTGTTTTGGGATCTGGATTATTTATGGGTTTTTTGGGTCATAACTCTTCCTCTCTCTTTGAAGCTAATTGTATTGTTTTTGTTTGGCTAGTTAGAAGGTGCTGATTAAAACCGTACAGGGGGAAAACAGGGTTTTCATCTTATTTTGATGAATAAATGGAGCATTGCGTTAGTTCAGGCAGAGCACTTAAGTCATGCATGCTATCAGCTATTCGGCTATCAGCTGTCCAATTCAAACAGCACATCAGCTGATCAGTATCAGCTGACTCTCAATCACCAATCACATTCAAACAAGTCAATGAGGCGGTCTTTATAATCTGACAGCTCACACTCTTATCTCTTATACTCTTATCTGTACACAGGACGCTTGTGCAAGCTATCTCTGAATTATATCTGGTTTTATGTTGGTTTTCATATTATTGAATGACACATGTCTACTATGCCTTGGGGGGTTTCATTGCATTCCCCACAGAATCTCTGGCATGCTGCTCGGATTCATTGGGGAGCAAGTACAACTGTATAACCATCTGTTGCTATAAATAGTCCAAACTCCTTTGACGCAAGTGTCTCTGACTGAAATGACAGTTGCTATGATACATAATGATGGCATTTACTCAATAATGATCATGTATTATAAAAAAATGCATTTTAAAAAGTTTTAATAAAAATATATGTGACATATATTATAGAATTATCCTATTATACTGAAATATCTGCTTGGTATTCCAGATTATGAAACTACCGGACGAAGTTTTGTACAATGTAAGGACGCTTGAGATGAGTGTCTGCACTGTTAATGATAACAGATCTGAATTTATGAAAAGAGTGTCTCGGTATCCCAATATTGTGTCTCAAAAACATCGAATGTCTTAGGTTTGTGGATACTCAGTCGCTACCACATTTTGAGTTTTAGAATACGTCTTTCAACAGTGCTATACATTATTGGAAAGATTACTGGGCAACGTTCCAATTCAATCAAGTCAAGAAGTGAGGAGGCATACATATTCATGACTTTGCTTTGTTTATGTACAGGAAAGACAAAACCCCACAGTCATTGTTTTTGTACTGATAGATAATTATAAACAATGACAGCATTTGCAAATGCGCTACGGTGCAGAATATAATGATTTTCCTCAAAACAACCAATCACGAGAAAAAAAATCCTTGTCAAGACAAGTACTGTAAAGTGAAACTCTGCCATCCTTTGGGACGTTCGGAGCGTTTCAGAGGAGATTAATAACTAGAACTGTTATAGATGTCCTGCAGAAGCCCCATAAGGACGTTTCAGCAGCGATCTGTTTCCTTGGTGTCAGGTGAAAATATTAAATTGAGGAGATAAATCGCTGCTGTCTGGAACACTAAGGATCCGGTGGTCGCCTGGTTTGTGTTCATCCACAACTCCGTAGCCAACAAATACATTTAGAAAAATTGTCAGGTGTCACTCATGTTCTGCACTAACTGTTAAACCTTTTTTATTCAGGGACAGTTTTCTGAAAACGCATGTGTTCTTTCAGCAATGCCCTGTTTCACATTCATACAGTGTGCAGCATGATAGCAGTTGTTGAGGTAGGGGAGCGCAGTGCTCATTCACTTTCCCTGTTCAGATCAGATCAGCATTTAGAGATTACTATCCTTCTAGATGTTTCCAAACATGCATTAAACCTTAAAGCTGCACTAGGCAAGATTCTGTAAAAATACACCTGTCTTATCATCTTAAATCACAAAGTGGGGCTGCAGTAGAGAGGTACACTAAACAGTAGCACTTACACAAACCATTCATGTATGCTGTAAAAATGCAATACGATGCTTGTACGTCCAGTTTGACCATTTGACTGGTTGAAACATGTTCTCTCCAGTGTTGTGGATGTGCTAGGGTGGAACGTATCGGAGCGCGGCGTTCACGGTTGAGGTATTCGGGCAAATTGGGAATCAATGGAGTTTTTAGAGCGATACATAAATTGTAATGAAAGGAGTGTCGATCAGAAACTCCTGTGGTGTCACTGGAGTTTCTCTACAAGAGTCACAGATTCTCATGGAGTTATGGAGCCTATCCATCATGTTGTACTGTAAGATGCATTTTTCTCTGTATTTAGCATGTGCCATTGGGTGGACACATGCCCTTTGGTGGATGCTTTTATCTAAAGGACCTTACAGTAGCATGCGTGCCATTTTTAGCACGGATGACGTCAGTGGGAAACGAACATCTTGTGCCACGCTCTGCACATGACCTATTGTCAACAGTGGCTGTGCTGTAATGCACTGTACATGGCTTCATTGAAAAAGGGTGCATTGTTGAACGCATAGTCTAAAGATAGTATGTGACAAATGAAATCAGTGACGACGTGGCATCCCTGATTCCTTATGCATAAAACTACCGTGGGTCTCACATCCATCTCCCCCATCATCTCCACATGTAACTGCAAATGAGACGGGATACAACTGTGCTGTAAATACGCTGGGTAATTGGCGCACCATTTTGTCACGGTATGAATTATTCATTTCTGGTCTCTAAGTTGTGGTTACCTCGTCTAAAACGGCGCAAGGAGAGATTTATCACTTTGCCCGCTGTCGTAGGAGAATACATTAAAGTGAGGCTTGTGGATCGCTTCTGAGATAAATGCCATATTTATAATGCCCTGGGAGAGATGATGGCAGCTGATAATTTGGCTTCTTGATATCTGCCCCAATGCTGACTTTGAGTCTGCTCTGCCCAGAGATAAATGTAAAAAAATAAAATAAAAACGCTCAGGAGTGCATGGGAGATTGTAAATGAGTAATGGAGCCGAAATACCACAGAGACAGGAGGATATATTGTTTAGCATCAGAGCTGAATAGGCAAGATGCATTTAGTGACATGACAAAAAATCCAAAGAGAGGGACCAGACATTTATTATGTCATTTGTCTTTTCATTTGACACTGCTGTCTCACAGACGTAACCTAAAGGGCATACAAGTTGAATTTGTGCTGGGTAATAAATAGTCATAAAGTTGAAGTTTGATAAGAACTTCTTTTGCATTTGTGTGCTAATCCAAAATGTTATTCTCTTTATACTTTGACATGTATCCTCTCACACCGACGGACTAGACAGCTGTTCTGCCCTCTTCACAGTGGAAAACTTCCACTTTGTCGACTGCACAAAAGTTCTTTACAATTCAGAACTTCTCTCGCTTCCTTTTTCCAGGTGAAAACAAGAGATATATGGCGCTCTTGTATCCAAATCAGTTCTACATGCATGCCTTGTACAAATGCGAGATAACCTTGCACCTCCATTTTGAGTCTTTTACGCCCAAGGCTGTGGCATTACACTTACAAATGCATTTCTGTCACAAGCTTGCCTTCGGAGTCCCCTGACAGAAAAAAAACAAGCACACCAAAGAAATACAAATAACAATCTGAAGCCTCGCAGCATCTTTATACATAATAAAACTTTGTTTCTCCTATTTGCCGTAAGCCCTTTTATTGGTTGGCTTTCTGAGGAGCGGATGTGTTCCCACAGGCTTGTTGTAATGAATGGAAATCACTTTGTGGTGACAATCGTGACATGCTTGTTTATTGTCAGGATTTTCCTTTGGGATGGTTTACAATGGCAGGGCGTTAAACGTGACCAGTCACATAAATCATATCATGGTGTAATGAAAACGTACTGTGAATACTAGGAGTCACATCTCAGGCTGATAAGAGTGAAGTTTATAAGCAAGGCTATTATAGAACAGGGGATGCCTTCGCTCTTTGCCACATTGACGCATACAGTACTGTAAGGCATTGGCTGTGTGTGTGTGTGTGTGTGTGTGTGTGTGTGTGTGTGTGTGTGTGTGTGTCTGTGTTTCTATTTATCTGCGTCTATCCATTATGTGAATGATTCAAATTGCAAAGAAGTGCATTTACTGTAATCCACAGTGCTTCTGAGAAAGTATAGCAGTAGCTTTTCTTTTGCTGATGTGGAACGGGCCTCGTTGGCTCGCCTCCTACAACATTAATTAACACTATAGCTCATGATGGATGACCTCAGCTTTAGCTACCTAGCTCCCATTCATCACAACACGTAGGAGGACGGGACTCCAAATCTTTTATTTCACTCCCCTTTCTTTTCTTCCCCAGCACAGGCTGTGCTGTGCAGAGTCACTGTATGTTTTCTTCTTGCAATCAGAAAGTAAACATGATCCGCTGTCTTGATTTCATCAAGTGAGGCTTGTTGCTTAACATTAATGTTGCTTATCGAGAGACATTTGATCCATTGCCATCTATATATCATCCTCCATAGGGGTTGAGTTATGAATGATGCGGAGACATAATGTAATATACACGTATACACACATATTTAGAAAAGCTTTATTACATTATTTCTTTTTTTATTATATTTTTTATAGATTTGATTAGTGGCTTTCTTTCTTGTAACATTACAGCTTTTTCTTGCATATCAATTTGGATCAGTATTTCCCTGTTAACACCTTTTTAATCATTTTTATTTAGGTTTTAATTTATTGATGTTTCTTTGCAAAGTATAAAGTGAACATGGATAGTAAATGAGCGAGAAAGCAAGAGAGAGATAGTCATAAACCCACAACAACACAAATATTTCACACTCCAGCAGGGACAGACTGTACACAAGTTAGGAATCCATGTGTGCTAATCTCTGACAATAAACCCTAAGTGATGGATTCCTGTACCAGTTGGATTCCGTGGCACAGAAACCATGCTGGGCAGAATGTCAGTTATCCTAAATCCCTGATTGTCACTCTGTCACTCACAGCATGGCTACACAGGAATTAGAATATTTTGTACATGTTTCTCTTGGTGAGAACAAAGTACACACTGTACCCCTGCTTCAGGAAACTCAACGCCTACACTCGTATGATCCAATAGATGA
Organism: Rondeletia loricata; assembly: GCA_900302605.1. NCBI lineage: Eukaryota > Metazoa > Chordata > Actinopteri > Beryciformes > Rondeletiidae > Rondeletia > Rondeletia loricata. The sequence continues at coordinate 4,165 of OMLI01088422.1, read as the reverse complement.
TGATGCCTCGTGCTCTGTCTTTACTCAGTATTATTCTTCATTGTAATGTTATTGCTATTGATGAAATCCAGCATATGACTGTTTACCAATAAACAGGATTTGATGCAACTATCCCTTGTGCTATAAAGATAAGGTGAGTGTGGGGGGAGTACGTCATGTATTAAGACTAACATTGTTCTGCTAAGAATGGAGTGACGTCATGCTTCCTTAAAGGTGCATTTCTTACAGTTTATTTCTCTTATATCTATAGCTGAACTTGTTTTACTTACTTTTACTTTCTTTTTTCTTTCTTTTTTCACATTTAATAAATCATCTCGTGACCCCAGGTTATATTAAGAACTGTTCTATGTTAAAGTGCTAAAGCAATGAAAGGTGGGTTTTAATTATGTTTATGCCTCAAACTAAGCTGTTTGCTGTCTGCTCATGTCGTGGACAAAGAGATGCATCTGTTTAAGAGTGCTGGGACGCTGCCATGGTTCAATGACATCCGACCTCCAGGAAAATGAAGTTGGGTCTTTTAATTAGTGTTTAGATGACACCCCCTAACGATTACCTGTTACCACTGCCAATCGGAGACAGATTGAGTTGGCCCCAGAGATGCTGGAGGATAACGTGTCTTTCTGGTGTTCGCATTTCAAGACATAGAGCCCAGTTCAATGCCAAGGAGTCGAGAGAGGAACATACACACTCGGTATCCACTTTATTAAGTACAGTACACCTCGCTAGTACCAAGGCCCCAATTTTGGCTTCAGAACAGCCTGAACTCTTAGAGGCATGGATTCAACAAGGTGCTAGAAACGTTCCATATGGATATCTTGGTCCGTGACTTCAATGCATCACGCAGATTTTTCGGCGGCACATTCATGCCACTCATGTCTCTCATGCACAGGATTGCTGCTGACTGGATGTTGTATTTTTAGCGTATCGTTCTCTGTAGCTAAACTCTAGACTGGAGGTCGGCCGTTTCTGAGATGCTGGAACCGGTGCATCCGGCACCGATGACCATATCACGTTCAAAGTCACTTAAATCACACATTTTGTCCATTCTAATGTTTAGTGGAACAGTAATTGAACCTCTCGACCCTGTCTGCATGCTTTATGCTTCCGTGCTTTATTTTATACGTGACTCACTGTCTGGAGGAGTGAGCCGTTTGTGTGAACAGGGAGATGTACCTAATGAAGTGGATACTGAGTGTGTATTGTATTGTTACATGTCACTGCAGGCAAGTGCAAAACCTGCAAACAAAACACATGTACTATTTCTTTACTGAATCGTATACCAGGTGTGGCTTTTTTCTTTATGAGCTCTGAACCATAAAGTGTGACTCCTAATGTGTGAAATAATGACAGCGGGATGATTAATTGGAACGTTTATTCAAAAGCCTCATCCCGAGCCAGTTTGACCCTCTGTCACCGTTAGCTCCTTTGACTCCTCGGGCGGAATAATGCATCCAACTTTCCGAGAGTCAAAACAAGTTCCGTAACTTTCCCTGACTTCATCTTCCTTAACCTTTACTCTGCTCGCTCAAACCGCATATGCACACACACACACACACACACACACACTGTTATCCACATAAAATTTGATGAAAAGAGCAGAATGGAATATAGAATCAAATCTCTTGGGTAGCATTCAGTTTGTGCAGTGGCATTTTGAAACTCCTACAACCTGCTCTCATTATGGCTTCACGGTCTGAGTCACAAGTGAAAGGAGATATGAAATCATGATCAATGTCCCTTTTATATCTACCGTCTACTGAAATACTGTATATGTATGTATTACCCCAAACTGACACCAATCTGCTTGGTGATATATGGTTAAGGTTGAATGCATACTGCATTATGGCACATATTCATCGGCAGTAATTACTTATCCAAAGCACTGTAGAGTCTTGTTTCGGGCAATTTGGTCTACTGCTGAGATAATTACAATTTCTCATGAGTGGGGGAGCAAAAATGACTGCTGACTATTGGGCCGGTATACATTGTGCATTTTATCGCTTGATAAATTAGTGAAAGGAAGTAGAAATTATACTTAAGACCAGGATAGAAGACTGTCTCTGGATAGGAAAAGGATCTGAAGTTGCATATGCCATTTGGTGGAGGCTCTTATCCAAAGCGCCTTGCAGTAGCGCGACTGCATACATTATTAGCATGTCAGTGTCAATAAACCACAAGTTTACCACCATGTTATGGTAAGAAACAAGAGATCCCGCTCATGGTTGTGGTTGTTTAAAAAAAATAGAAAAAAATAATTATAGCCTTGTTAAAGAAACGGAGGTAACAGTTATAAAGGTGCTTGTGATGACGATATGCCATCCAATTTACAACCACATGCTTTCATTTTATATAATATATGATTAGGGTAGAAGTACCAGTTTGGGTTTGCCACATAGGGATTGTCATTTAGACAATCACAGGGGACAAGAGTATTTAAAAGTGATTTTAGTGTACTATTCTATGATTTACAATGCACTCGACACTAAATATCTTCATGGAGTAAACACCCATCACCTGGTACTCCAAGCAGGTGAAACCAAAGCTTACTGTGTTGCATCTTTGCATTTGGTTCGTTTATGTTCACACTGCTCAGATGCTAGGGGTTGTAAACAGAAGTCACATGGACTCACAAGTAGCTCATTTATTAGTTTGGTAACCTGTCCTCCCATGAGGTTAGAGATTTTGGAGGTGGGGGGAGTCAAAACAAAACCGATTCCAGTTCCTGTAACTTTAGCTAAGTGTGGTGGACTTGTCTGCGCTCTTTGCGGTAATTTGACTTCTCTGGTGTTCATACAGATGAACAAACAGCTGAATATGAGCATCAGTCGAGACTGCAGCTTGACTTTGTTCATAGGTACCATAGAATTTTACCAAATTTTGATTCCAAGTTTGCCCTCAGTTCATTCTGTTATGCTAGGCTTTCCAAGCATCGTCGTTTCCTGTAGTTTGGGGTCGTTTCCTGTAGTTTGGGGTCGTTTCCTGTAGTTTCCTGCGGTTATTTGGCGTGCACCTGAGTTCAAATGGCATTGCTCTCACCTGCCCAAGCAAACCCAACTAATGGAATAAACGTTCATTTGAGTTCAAATAAAACACGCTTGGTGTGAATGTGCCCATAGAATAATTTGCAAATGCTATTCTGATCCCAGGCCTGATGGAAACACTACAAAATACCCTTCCCATTCCACTGATGAAGGAAGCTTGAAGTGGAGGAAGTGCTCGAGAAATCTCAGCAACCTTAATTGGAAGCCCTCACATCGCGGACCTGTTGCCTTCTGAACTAATTAACACATCTTCATTTCCATCTCTCCTCATGTGTGGCTTGTCCTTAATATGGACCAGGAAATGGGAAACATGGCCTCCATTATTCTGCTATCAAAATGGTTGGACAGGACTCATCTTCAGATCTAGCGCCCTTCATCAGATCGGCTACCTTCATCAGATCGGCTACCATTCTTAGAGGTTAAATAGACATACATAATTTACAGACATATATCTTGCATCTTACAGTTTCACAGGAAATCTAGACTGAAGAGCAGACATGATCATGCATAAACAGGACCCAATGCTCAACACCATATCTCTGTCACTGTTCAACATCTTTAATTATGATCCTCCTCAGACTGGCTGTGTAGATGCTGTAGACGTGACACCGACAATAAAGCTTCTCCATCAAATTCTCTTAATATACTTAGATACCAATACCTTACTTTGTCCCTAACCTGTTTTTCTACAGCTGTCATTACAGTGGGGGTTGTGGGGGGTCAGGGGTGGGACAAAGAGAGGGAATAATTGCAAGCAACTATGACAGTGGAATTTGTTAGTGGCCATTTTCCTGCTCATCTTCTGACTCTGGGTGCAAGCTGGTCTCTGGAAACCCTCCATGATATGGAATTGATTTCCCAGAGAGAAAGATAATTACTCTCGGTTGCACAGTGGAGGAAATGTGCAAATAGCCTGTTAGTCCCAGTCGCTGTGACAGCATGTCCCTTTACTATGCTCACTGTCAAAGCGGCCAGGCTTCTTCCCCTGCAAATGCAAAATAGAGGCTGAAGACGTTGGCACTATTACCCCCTTCTCTTCAGACTAGCAGCAAATGTCCTGCTACCAAACGCACTGACAGTGCCTTGATGAGAAAGGGGCGAGAGGGAGTAGTGCGTGTGCATGT
>OMLI01088420.1:0-13152 GCA_900302605.1 Rondeletia loricata | reverse complement strand
CTTCAACGTGGTAGAGTTCTTAGCATGCTCTGGGCGGCCTGCAGGGAGGCAGGGCCTGTGCACTGGTTGGCTGTCTGACCTCATTAATCCCATCCTGTTTTACCCTGGGAAGGCTGAATCCTCCGGCAGCCCAGCTCTGCCAAAGGTAAGGAGGATCTTGGAACATGTAGAACTGAATCTAAAATGTGTTAACTTGTAGACTCAAAGCTCTTGGTCTTGGTTGATGTATTTCCATGTACTCAAATTTGTGAGTACAAGTGTTCAAAGATGGTGTAGTGGTTAAGATGCCATAATGTAATGTAATGTAAATGCCATAATGTTAAGACCCCTACCTCATGGGGGGGGGGATATGTACCCCTGCTGGCTTGGCTAAAAGCCTGCTAGAGTGTTCTCTCCTGTGTCTCCCCGACTCTGGCGGCCAACCAACCTGTGTTTGTGTTGCAGACTCTGCAGTTTATTAAAGCTACTCCAGCAAAGTGTAGATTTGAGAATAAAAACAGCAATTCAAATCCTCTCCAAAAAAGTTCAGCCCATTCAATCCCTCTTTCTCCGTGGTTTAGAATGGTGAGCTAGGTTTCACTTTGATCACGTGACCACACAGCAGAAGGGAGGGGGGATTTCGCCTCTCTATTGAGTTGCAGACTCAAGGACGGAGCCACCCGCTGGCCTGGCATGCATACTACAGCGATTTCAGTCATTTTTGCGGGTCAGTATGTACGCGGATCGTTATCACAAGGTGTGAAAACACACACATGAAACTTTACCGTTTTTGAAACTCCATTGTCGTGTAAAGCAGGCCTAAGGCCATGTTTACACGACAACGGTTCATAGATGAAACGGGAAAGTTTTCGGCACCTGAAACGCAAGCTTTTTTTAAACGGGTCCCAGAGTGGAATCTTTTTAAAACGCCGCCCTTGCTGTCGTCGTGTGAAGTGGCAAACCGCAAGTCTTGTGAAAACAGTGACGACACGGCCCCACGTGGGGCATGCATATAGAAGAATATAGGACAGACATGCGCAAATAGAAGAACAACAATGGCGGCCAACCGACCTGTGTTTGTGTTGCAGACTCTGCTGAGTCTGTACGCGGATCGTTATCACAAAGTGTGAAAACACACACGTGAAACTTTACCGTTTTTGAAACTCCGTTGTCGTGTAAAGCAGGCCTAAACCAACCCCAGCCACAGGACACTATTAGCATACTAATGAGCAGGATGAGGACAGTAGGCCAAAAACCACCTCAGACCATGGTCAGTTCCACACCTGCATGCTAAGTAGGTAGCATGCTAATCACTCCTGGGCCTGTGTGAATGGGATTACAATATAGGTACACCATAGCTCTGCAGCAAAATCACACTGAGACCCAGGGATTAAGAGAGTATGACACTAGGACAATGACAGCCCTGTTGGGCTTGTATGTCTTAGTCATGTGGGACTCCGCCTCCTCGATTCCAGCCATGGGGGAGAAGGGGAAGGGGAACTGGTTACCATGGGAGTACATGAGACACGAAGTTATGGCAAATTACCCACAATACCCCTGGAGTCAGGAGTGATGCTTTGTGACAAGGCAATGGACATGTGTGAGACCACATCATGTGAAGTGTTAACAGGACTTTGCCTAATGCGTGTGTACACACACACACACACACACACACACACACCTTGGAACAGACTGGTAAATCTTCCAGGTGACAGTGCTGGTGGGGTTGTGTTTCCGTTAGGAAGATCGTTAAGTGACTGTCCAGTCCAGGGTTGGAATGTTGTCAATTTTGCCACCCGCCAGGCACAAAAGCAACTGAGCAACACTTTTATTTCCAAAATGGCTCAAATGTATGTAATACATATCTCTCTTCTCTATATGTGAGAAAGAACATGAATGGTATTAAAATATAAATGGCTTATTACATTGCTCATACTTACACAACAGGCAATTGACAAAAGAGTTACTGTATTTTCATTCAAAAGATCCAGCGTACATATAAGAATGTTTAAAATGACAGGCCATTTAAAAGATAACTCACAAATATCCTTTCAGAGTGAATGAAGCAATTTACAATACAACCTACAAAGTGTCCCTCTCAAAAGATTTCATTTACCAAGCAGTTCACACAAGAGCAGAGCAAGAACAAACAAACAGAACATTCCCTCTGTGGCTCTCTTTCTGCCCCTGCTGTCTCTCTCCCTGATGTTGGTCTTCCTTGCTAGTTAATGTTAGCTACCTAAGCTAAGCTGGCAAGACAGACTTTTTCATGTTCGCTTTCTAACACACCACCCCTGCACTTGTCTGCCTTTTCCAGAGCCATGTTGACATGACATGCTGCAGCAGGAGCATAAATACTTCTCCATGATTCAGCACTATGTTGTTGTTTTTCCCCCAAAAAATGTGCAACCTCCTAGCTATGGTTGCAGGCCTTGCAGCTGACGTTGGTTCTACTGTCAGTAGCAATTATGCATAGCTATATGGAGAATGTCAATTTAAGAAGTAGCTTACTGTACAGTAATAATTTGGTTGGACTGGTTGCATCTGTGTTAGGTAAAAGTTTGTAGCTCTGACTTTGACCAATATGAATTCAAATGACAAAACAGTAATGAGAGGCCAAGTTCATTTTTTTATTTAATTTTATGAGAGGCCACTGATGCTTGAGGGAGACTGAGTCCATTCTCAAGGTTTTAACTGTAACCAGAAGCTGTATATGGTAGCAAAGCTGGTTTTGCCCTAAGGCATGCAATGATTTTGGGGATCACTGCCAGAGTGGGGGCAATGGTGGTTTCCTGCCCTAGGCCAGTAATTTGTCATGGCAACAGTACATCTTCTTGTACTCAGCTCACCCACTCAGCCAACCTGTCTTTCTGGACCTGGGCCGCTGTCCGCTCACTGTCAAGTAATACAATTAACTCTGGATGTAGCCACACACTGTGGCATGCCAGCTCGTTAGTAGTACAGCAGTACTCTCTTTCCAGTATTTTACTCGACGTGGACGTCTGTCTCTGTCTGTCTGTCTGTCTGTCTGTCTGTCTGTGTCTCTCTCTCTCTCTCTCTCTCTCTCTCTCTCTCTCTCTCTCTCTCTCTCTCTCTCTCTCTCCAAATATCGAGAGCACCGTCTTTTAATTTGAGAGCACGATTCAAATGAATCCTGTGCGCTCACGGATTGACTATTGCTGTTTCTCAAATTTCTCTCCTCGCTCTCGGAAATTATGTTCTGTTATTGAAGATGTGAAGATGGATGTAAACAGACAGTTGCTTTGCACTGAATTTTGCGGCATTTTACACAACATGGATTTTTCTATTTCTCTCTGTCGCTCGTGTGTGTGTGTGTGTGTCTTTTGGTGTTAACAGAGACGCCACTTATAAGGAGCTTTTTCCATTATAACAGCACTAACACCTTATTCACACCTGCAGCTTGAGAGTGCTGTTCTCACATCTTGCAGACTCCCTGTTTTCACTGAGGAAATTGGGCCCTGTGAATGTCAAGGGTTACCATCCAACTAACCATAGCTCACATCTTCATTCATTTACTGCCAGCCAAAATGAGATGGGCCAGATCACACTCCCTGTGATGTATAGTTCAGCCTTTTCTGTAGAAATGTTCAGTGTTTGCTTTATAAATGGATGCTCTGTAAAGGTGCATTTCTGAGAGTGTTTCTGTTATGTATGGTTGAAATAGCCAACAGGCATAAAATGTATAAGATTTCATTATAACCTATTTAATATTAATATCATCAATATACCATAATACTGTATAGTTCTGGTGGGCAGGAAACGGTGAAAATGACCTTTAATCGGTCAACTGTTCTGTACGTGGATAAGTGCATCATCTCTCAAGTTAACCCTGACTATTCTACTTCAGTTGGACCTTTATGGTTCTATACTCTACATGTGAGGTAATTCAGCTTGGTTTGCACATCCTGCCCCAGTGGCTAACATAGCATCTGGTTGCATGGCGCTGTGCCAGGACACCAATACAGATCTGAGTGCATTGGATGGGTGTTAGCAATAATATGACAGACCGGCCACCACCCATATTATGAGGAAATGGGAAGCTACCACATCCCTCTCTCTAAATCGGGCTTGAATTTGACTTTACGTGTGTGGTCCAGAAAGTAATGTTTGTTCTTCTGTCTCTCAAGCTTCGTTCAGATTACTAACAATATTTACTGACCAATTTAGAATTGTGATCTGAGAACCAAAATCTCATCCTAGAAAACACTTACACTCAGAGATGTGACAGCAAGTGTAGTAGAAGCACCAGCCTGAACAGACGGCCCCCTTTACACCTGGGCTGGCATTAAAGTGGAACTAAACGGCAGTTTTGGCAGAAGTTCGTCTACTCAAAAAAAAAAAAAAAGCCTCCAGGCCGTGAAAAAAAAAAGTATAAATATGGGCAGGGCTAGGGGGGCTAAGACACGCCCAGTCACTCCTCCGTGACCCCTCTCCGCAAGCCCCCCTCCACCCCCACCCCCAACACACACACATACAGATTAGCTAGCTAGGTTATCTGCGGCTATGAGCAACAACGAGTCCGATAGCAGTGCTAATACATTTGCGACAGAAATGTAATTTGAAGTGGAGGACTTCTCACCTCCAGAGTCACCCACTGCCGGCCAACACCACGGCGGTCCAGAGCCGTACCAGTTCGAGCCGCTGGCACAAGAGGCAGCCGGTGCTAGTACTCCTCTCCACAATCTGCTCAGTCTGTAGACGTTGCTTTTATAGGGGGCGTTGCCAGATACCTCAGGAAAACGAACTGTGGCCGTGATAGGGTGTTTGCTTGCTGACGAAAGCTGGCACCCTATGTCACCTGGCACCACGATCAGCCAGTAGCAAATTACAATTGCAATAGCCGGTCTTCAACCAGTAGAGGGCAGTCGCCATGTGTATTTATAACACAATCTGTAGGATCCAACAACTTTGCACTAAAATGGCAAGATTTTGACCTGAATCCATCGACAACACTACTAAATACTCAAATACATCGTGTTTCAGCTGAAAAAAGTGTTTTGGGGGTTTAGTTCCTCTTTAACAAAATAAAACACAAATATGTCTCTTACCATCTGATCGAATTGTATTCAGATTTAGTTAAAATGCATAAAATCCAGATGTAAATGCCCCCAAGATGCATTGAAGATCAGATCAGCCAAACAGTTTGTTTCTCTTTACTGATGTCAGAAAGCACAACGAATGATCTGGCATGCAGTTGCCTATGAAACAATATTCCTGTGTAGTTCTGCATTACATGCAGTGATGCTCGACGGAGGAGTTTTGTGAAGCTAACCACTGTGCAGTGTTATGGGACCATTAGCTCGCTGCAGGATGATGAATGAACTTAGCATAGTGCCAGTGACAGCACCGCTGATGGGCTTGTCATTTTATTTACATTCACATTGGCTTCCTCTTTGTACTGTACCTTTGTACTCATCTATATGGTAATCTGTCCTCATGCTTGGGGCTGCACATCCAGTCTCTAGTATGATGATCTTGTTAAGGATAATAACTATTCACTGTGATGATTTCCTATATGTGTTTCTAACCCCCTGCTTCCCCCCCCCCCTATTTCTCTCTATGTCCCTCTGCACCCTCTTTCCCTGTCCAATGCCGTTTCTTCATTTGTCTGTCTCAAACTCTTTACCCTCCCCTCTCTCTCTCTCTATCTCTCTCTCTCTCTCTCTGTCCCTCTCCCTTCCTCCCATACAGAGATCTGTCTGCTGACCAAGGGCAGGCGAACGGCCAGTGTGCGCGCTGACACATACTGTCGTCTCTTCTCCCTCTCGGTTGACCATTTCAATGAAGTGCTAGAAGAGTACCCCATGATGCGCCGCGCTTTCGAGACTGTTGCCATTGACCGATTGGACCGCATCGGTAAGACCTGCCTACATCTAATTCTCTTGTATGATTGGTTGAATCTCTTGCCTGTCATTGTGCCTTGTTGTCTTGTCTCCATCAGTATTTGTTTGCCTTCTTTTTTCTCCATAATAGCATTGTGTATGCCATCTTGTGCTGCATGATCTGTATGCTATCCTTTGTCTACTTCCTCCTCTTTCTTTGTCTTAAGTAACCTTAAAGAAAATTCCTTGTAACAAGCATTAATCCTTCGAAAGAACCAAAGTAGCATTTTGTGGATAGATTAACTGGAAGGCAGTGCATGTCGCTGTCCGGGAGGGAGTCAGGTCGCCCCCTCGTTGGTTTGGTGTTGACCCCCCACTGGATCCCAGAACATCACATGCATGTGCCTCCGCCCCTCTTTCCACTCATCTGCACACCTGGGTATGAGCAGCACCCCACCCCATGTCAGACTTCTTGAAATCAACCAGACAGTAGCCCTGTAAAAAAAAACTGAGCTGGGCAAGGTGACACCAGAGAGTTGTTACAGGCACTAAAGGCCCTGCTTCTAGGTCCAGCCCAGTTTGTAAACAGACAGGCAGGGTTCGAATTACACAGTGGCTTTCGGGGAGCCCTATTTTCCGGTGCGCACCGCTACTAAACATGTCACATGCACGCGCATACATGGAAGTGCGCGGTCAATTGCAGGGTTACTGCGAAAAACATTCTATATTATTACAGAAAGTTAGTACTGTCAATAACATTTCAGAGGCTAAATAACAACAACATGAGGCTACTGTTTCAAAATCAAAGAATACATTTATTAATCAGCGCAAAAAACCAAAACCAAAATCACAAAATCAGCAGGGGGACACGTTTTTCTACTTCATACACCCCTTCAAGAATCCTAACTATAATCAAGATGCAATTCAATATTAACCAAAATGTATTTCTAGAAATAGTCTAGAGATATATTTTGCATTCCCTGAGTCAAAAAAGCTCTTCCAACAAATGTATTCCTGTTTCTCCACTCACTCCATTGCTTCCTTGTCCAGTTGCTGCTGCAGGCGGCGGCGGTGGTGTCTCACGCTGAAGCCTGTTACTGTCAGCAACCGGCGCCGCCGGCCCCGGCAAAATAACGTTAGCTGTAGCTGGTGCACTGTTGTCATCACTCGTTGTCGCTGTCTGAATCCAAATTGTCTGAGGCTTGGTTGTTTTGACATCCTGACGTATCTCCATTCAAAAATCCCAAATAAAATCACTGTTTTCTTCTAGTTTACCATTCAAATACAGCGCCAACTCAGTGAAGAGAAGTTCAAGTGGCGACGTAAACCTCTGTGATTTGAGTGCAGCGCCGCCACGCATGGATGGCCACAGCAGGAATAGACACAGCATTGTGTTTATTAGTGGAGACGTTTGGAAATTGGAATGTAATTAGCGAATAAACACACAACATTGACATATTTTTATTATTATTTATTTCAGGAACCTTAATGTACAGAAAATCTAAATCTATAACCTGTGTGACACAAAAATGGACGATGTTTTAGAGCTCCCCCTGAATGTCTCAAAGCAGGCTTTCAGGGGAGCCCATGTCCTTTTCAGGGGAGCCGAGCTCCCATTAGCTCCCACGTAATTCGAACCCTGCAGGCAGGACCCCTTATAGTTTCACACAACTATTCCCTCATTGGTGTCTCCTTTTCAATCATGTCAATAATGCTTCCTTATTTTCATTGTCTGATAGAGGAACATTTATAGAGGAACTTGGCCATGACTGACTGTAGCCAGCAGACATTTTTTGATAATGGTTTAAATGCAAACAAATTTGTTACAATTGAAAAAGGGGCACATGTATATAATACAACCAGGGCAAATATTAGTTGGGTGCCAATCCATAATAGATTTGATGTAATTTTTAGATCCATGGATTCATAGTGTTGCACATTTCCCCACACCTTTTCAAGACTATTTACACAGTCTTTCTACAGTCTACTACTTTACAGTCTAACACTCTGAATGGAATTGACTCATTTAATAACTTGAACATGGAAAAGATTATATGATGATATGGAATTGTTGTCTGAAAGGTTCATGTTTCAACTCACACTCATAAGTAGAAAGTATATAGCATATTTGCTTGTAGAATGCTGCATTAGAAAATGCAATGTATCTCTTTGAAAGAATAATGTTCCCCTTTTATAACATTTTATATGCATCCTCTTTTTCTAAGACAATCATAATGCTGTATGTTTCATAGAGTAAAATTCAGTCAATATTATGGTAACCTACATTTCATTTTCACATTCAGGTCTCACATTCAAGCAGGAAAAGGAATTTAGTGAATTTTAAGTGCATAATTAAGATAACTTTTAAGGTATCAATAGCCCATTTACAGTAGCTCTAATGTCTTTACTCAATTTATGGGCAGATATGTAATTTGCTAGTATTTATTTTCATCATGTCTTGGTGTCATAGATACTGCTTTAAGCACTGTTATTATCAAAGGAACTTTACAAAACATGATCCTGAGGGTTTGTCTCACCCAATCCCTGTTTGAATATAAAATAAATTACCATTCTTCTCAACGTGAAAGAGGCAATTGCAGTTTCAAAGCTTAATTATTCTCTTAATTTTTGAATAGATGTGGATAGCACTGATTAATCCATATAGTAAGTTATCCTGCTGATCTTTTCATTCAGCTATTTTAAGCTGTTAACAAGGTAAAATGTTTGGTGGTTAGGTTTACCTTATGTCTCCCTGTTATTAGTATTGAAACAGCAGTCACCTGAAAACAAAAAGACAAGTTGAATTTGCATAACGATAGTGTGCCAATGTTGTCTCAAATCAGTGGTTAAGCCTGTTGTTGTTGTTGTTCTTTGTCGTGGCTTTGTTTTCGTGTATTGTTTTGCCTAGTTCAGGCATGTTGATATTGAATTGCTTTGCAGCCATAGCATTGACTCAACATTGAAATACTATTGTGGCAGGCAAGTCAGCACAAATCAATAAACAATATGGTTAGGATAAGAACACTCAAAGGCAATCAAAATCCATCAAAAGATCTGGTGTGTCTCACTGTTGAGAAGAATAAATAAAAAATTGACACCCAAGTCCTCTCATATTTGGACTAACAAAGTATTAGAATACATAAGCATAATTTGCCCTGTAGTTAAGTGTATGAACTTTCTATCCTGTGCCCTTCAAAACATATGCCCTTTGACCTAAGCAGTCGTAATCTACATTTGCCCTTTTTATGTGAGAAATAGCTATGTTGGCTTTTTACCGGCCAGCAGTGTCAATCATCATGTGAAAATGAGAGCTGCCCACTCTGAGTAACACTTCTCCCTAATGCGGAAGTGTTGTGGATTTGATCCATTCATTCAGACTTATCATTAAGGGGGTTTTGTCTCATACAAGGGAAAATACAATGTCATGATCCGTGCTGGTTGTATCGTTTCTATATATGAACTGCATTTGGTTCCATGCTTGTCTCGTTCTAAAAGGAAAGAAAAGAAAAGTAACCATGCTTTGAAACCAATAACGTGTTGCACATTTGACATTATCTTCTATCTATCTAAAAATTATTTGACCAGGAGTTCGTCTTGAGACGAGCACATCTCGTTTTCAAGAGTGTCCTGGCCGACGAATAGGCATCAGGTAAACACTTTATTCCAATTCCAATATTCGCAAAGGGGGAAAATGACCTAGAGGCTTGCTAAAATGGATCCGGTCTCAAATTCATTCTCCAAGAGCATGACCTCTTGCACAGGGTTACGTTAACTGCTGAATTCCTCCATCAGTGACACATAACTCAAGTTACCCACACTAGCATTGCAGATGGACACATTCAAAATGTCAAAAATTAAGACAAGCAATCAAGAAAACAAAGATATCTAATTCAGTGTTACATGCCATATTTATTTTGTAACCGATTTGCATTGAATAACTAACTGTGGATATAAGGACATATTCAGCACTATTGATGTCTGACATTTTTATTTAATTTTTGAATCCTTTGTTCAAAGTATATTCACAAATAAAATCATGTCTGTCGATTAGTAAGTCCCCAGAACTTTACTAATGCAGTGCCACAGTTTTTGTTACATATAGAAATTCCATTTCATTATTTTGTCATGTTTTCACCAGTAGACCTTTTTTTTTCTGATTGTCTGACTTGTAATGTGAATTCTGTGATGGATGTTTTTGTAAACAATTGTGAAAAAGATGTGGTCCTTGTTAAAATGAATTAGAAGAGAGGCAGTCTTTAAACTGCTTTATTTTATGCCTATATTTAGACATAGGACTGACATGTTGACCACCTGGTGAGCTGCAATTGCTCAATGCTTGCACCCGCCATACTCAAAATGTTGTACCTTTAATTTAATTTAATCCATTAATTATCTCAGTCAAGAATCATTTTCATACACACAGACATACATCAGGCAATGCACCTGCTCTTCTCTCTGGTATTTGCCCTTTGTTATACTGTACCAAATAGCCCTCAACAAGAGGAAAATACAAGATGATTGTTTGCATAATCATAAGCAGAAGAAAAAATATCATACAGCAATTCAGAACAGAAGAAACAAAGTTTGGCAATTGAGCTTCTGACAGATTATTAGTCAAATGATCTAACTGATTAGATTGCAAATCAGAGCAAAGATGTTTTAATTTAGGTCTTTCTCTAAAAAGTCTGTGTTACAGCAGAGGTCAGGAATACATCTGCTACCTGTTTTGTCTCATCAGTCAAAATTATTATATAATTATATAATTTAATTTGTACCAAACAGGGTCTTCATTATTTATGTGATCTTTGTTAGAATTATTAAGTTTTTGTTTGTTTATTTGTTTTGTTTTGTTTTTGCTTTTCAGATTGTTCATTCTGATTTGTTCAAATTTCAGATATGGATACATTTTTTATTCAATCTATTAAATTATATTGAAAACTTGTTTTAGCTTGTCTGAAGTGCAAAATGGATGAGGTTTGCATTTTTTAACCAATCTCATTGGTTCTATTGTGCCAGAAGAGACAAATCAATAACAGAAAAGTAATTGTATTAATTCCAAAGGGTAATTTGACCCATATTGTATTTTTATGTCAATTTGCCATGTTTTGTGTAAAGAAGAAACTTTGTATTTACTTGTGACTGGTGTTTAATTTTTTGTAATGTGTTCAATTTGTTTTATAATTTTAAGGGGAAAGGCCTGCTTATAATCCTCTGAACATGTTTGGAAGCCAAGCTTAAACAGACTTGTTCAGAAATGTTCCAGTGGCTTGGTAAAAAATGTAGGCATTACCGATAAAAAAATTTGATGCCTAACCAGTAGCGTCGCTAAGGGCTTTCTTCTGAGGAATGTTTTGAGATTAGCCCAGAATATTTTTTGATCAGGAAATATATATGTCAAGCTTTACATAGTTCTAAATGTATATAGCCTCTCACCACCCTCGCTCCATTATGAGTGCTGTCTGTAGAGATTTGCACTGCACAAAACAGTGTGGGGTAAGTTTGATTTAGTAGTCAGAGCGGGCCGGCTATTTTACATGAGCCAGCTTTAAAATCAAGCTTTGGGTGCGCCAAGGTACATACCAGAGCACAAATTGAGCTCACCTGTCTACTGGTATGTCTGTGTGTGTATTTAGTAGGGGGGCTCTGATAATCACTGTCATGTAGTTTGAGTAGAACTAAAATGTCTCTTGTGTCTCTAGTCTGCCAGTTAGTTAGTCAGTTAGTTACTTAAGTAAAGTCTTGTCAGTTCATGGTAGCTCTATTTGTTTGGACTGATGAACATTAAATGCATAAAAACTATTTCCCTCCACATGAAACATTTATATTTTTTTCAACTTGAGACATAGTTTCCCTTAAATGTGAGAACATGTGTTTAAAATTAGATTTTGAATTGGTACCTCTATATATTTTATTGATGCATAGTGGACTTCAGAATGGATTAGGCTTTTCCATGGCATAATCATCTTTGTTACTACAGCTATGATGTAGCATGGGGAAATATCAGGATGAGAGGTGAAATCACTTGCTTCTTAAAATAACTTATGCTTAAACTTAAGTTTCCATATTTAACAAGCAAAAGTAGTTTACTATTACGTTGTAATACTATTATGAGTTAGTGAAATGTATAGAGGCACAACCTTTGATTAAATATAACTCAGATTGGATTTTATCGTTTTGTTTTTTACAGTATAGAAAGTAATGAGCACATACTGTATATCATATATAGCCCTTAAAGTTTGATATATTCATTGATAACTGTCTCTCTTTATCTTTTGCACAACCTGAACTGAACAAGAGAGGAGAAGAGGACAGAGACAAAGAGAGATGAGGGGAAGAGAGAAATAACAGGAGGCAAGAGAAGAATTTAGAAGGGAAGGAGAGAGGAGAGAGACAGTAACAATTAAGACGAACAGCACACTACAAAATATCACTGTATGCCTGTACGGACTGCTGTTCAGTGTTTACTATGCTGTTTCATTTAGACCTATGTATGCTCATGTCCAAGTTGACCAGACTGATGCATTTTGCCGATGCCCAAAAACTGTTATGGTTTAGCACAGAGCGGACCCAAACGCAGACACTGACACTGGGAAACAGTTCAAGGGATTTATTATGGGGCAGGCAGGTGAGTAGTCAAGGGCAGGCTGGGTTCAGGACAAGGCAGGCAAGCGAGTAGTCAAGGGCAGGCTGGGTTCAGGACAAGGAAGGCAGGCGAGTAGTCACGGGCAGGCAGGGTTCAGGACTAGGCAGGCAGGAGGGAATCTGGACACAGAGAGGAGGATGAACAACAACTAGGCAGGGAAACACAGAGGATAATCACAGGCTTGGAAAGGTCTTTAGAAGCGTAGCTACCACTGAAGCGGAGACAACAATCTTGACGGTGAGTGGATGAGAAACCGGGGTTGATATACACTGCAAGGCTGATGATGATTGATGGCAGGTGTGCAGGCAGGGCAGGTGTAGCAGATCCACGGCAATCAGGAGGGAGCCGGAGAATTCCGAGGAGGGAAACCACGCCCACAATACAGACACGCACAAACACAGAACTGACAGGGAGAACAGGAGACACAGGGGAAAGGGAAAACAAGGGGAAACACAAGGGAAATAAACAAAGTTGTCGCCGTGGCCGTAACAGGACCCCCCCCCTCAACGGTTGCCCCCAGGCAACCTACCAGACTTGTCGGGATGCTCCCGGTGAAAGTCCCGGATGAGGGAGGGAATCAGGATGAGACTACGGGACACCCAGCTGCGCTCCTCTGGCCCGTACCCCTTCCCTGTCCCCAGCGGCGCACATCCAGCAGCCACCGGACAGTGTAAGCCGGGTGGCCGT
>OMLI01088419.1:0-17927 GCA_900302605.1 Rondeletia loricata | reverse complement strand
GAAACAGAGGCTACCCAGCTAGCACTGATTTACTCTGCCCGAATCCGGAAGCCGGACCCGGCCCAGCGTAGATGCTGCAATAACATCAGATCAAATGTTTAACGTTATGTATGTTATGTTACAGAAACGTCTGACAACAGACAACATAGACGTTCATGGTTAACATTAGGCTAAAGCTAACTGCGGGCAGGAGCTTCTAACCGCAGATGCCCGGTTAGCATGGAGGTAGCATTTAGCATGCTAACCGAGCATCTGTGGTTTGTTTACAATCGCTTCCGCGTTATCCCACTACGTCATATGGTTTGTTGATCTGATTGGTTGAAGTTAGCCTGCCCAGACAGTGATAGAGAGATGGTTCATCCAATCACCTGCCAAGTAGCTTTTTGAAAGTACCTGCCCTTTTCAAAGGTTTGCCGAGTGCGTTCCCAGATGGATTTGTGAAACAATTTGTGAAACAAACCATCTGGCAGAGCCAGGTTAATGGGATATCAGTTAGGGAGAGAAAGGCAATTTTATTTGATGGGAGGGGCAGAGGCCGGGATTGTTCGAAAATCTGTGATTTTATTGGTTGGAATTTCATTTTCCTGGAAGTAAAAGTAATGAGATGTTGATATAAAAAATACAATAACATATTGTTTTGGTCATTTTTTTTGGCATAAATTGTCAAATAGGTGTATGGTATGATAGTTAGAATGAGCTAAAAAGGTGAAAACATATTTTTTTCTTTAAGCGGCTGGATGCTGCATCCATTTCTCAGTTGCAGAAGTGGGTTCTGCAAACAACATTTCTTCGTGGTCAAGGCTTTGATGAAGCATCTACAATGAGCGGGCATGTGAGTGGGGTCCAGCTAAGAAAAATTTAGCTCTATCCAAAGGCACTCTTCAGCCATTGCAAAAGTCATGCCCTGAATATTGCTGTTGCTCATGGGTATTCAGATATACCTTTAGATAAGAATACAATGGACACCATGGAGATGGTTGCTGTTTTCTTTTCAGCATCAGCTATCAGGAAAAACAATGCAAACCCAACTCATGTCTGCAGAAAGAAGTAAATTGTCAGATGGAGAAAATGTGGGCAAACAAACAAGAAGCATCCCACAAATGTCTGACACTAGATGGGGTCAAAAGTCAAGACAGTAAGTGCATTTGTGAAGAATCTTGGTGCTGTCCACTCTGCATTAAAAGAAATAGTGTCAGGAACATCCCAGAGCTCTGAAAAGCCGGCCGTACACAGCATTGACTCCTTTGACATTATTGTCACCTCAGGGATGACACACAATGTCCTTGGTTACCTATAGCAACATAACAACTTCAGTCTCCCAATGCTGACTTGATAAGAGCCTACCAAAAGAGGTCACTCAGTGCATTGCCAGTCTACAGAATGAGGGGGGATTCAGCTCAATATATGAACAAGAAGGAAAAGCTGGACAACTCAATTGATGTTAGCTTGTTAACTTGTTTTATGCCTTTACTGACACTAGGTTTGCTGACAGAAGTATTGAGTATTATCCAAACATCTTCTCCATTCTAACTTTGTTTCTTACGTTACCTGTTCTTGTAAGAGATCATTCTCTCCTTCAAGGGGGCTCAAAACATGGCTGTGTTCAAACATGTCAGCAGAGAGGCTGACTGGCCTTTCTATGATGCATGTCTACAGACACAATACAAGTGGATCCAGAAAAAGTCCTGAGGCCGTTGGATGCAAAATACTTGATTCATGTGTTGACATACCCACTATAGTTAGATAATCACTGAGCTACTTCCTGGTATGTGGATGTACAGCTCACCAGCCTCGATTGGTTGATGCTTGTTTGACTTCTACCGTACTGCCTGGTGTACGAGCGTATTTCCCTTATGCAGAGCTTTTCGGGCTCTGTGCTGCCTAAATACTGCATACCTTAATTCCCCTAAGCACTGCACATGGAAAAAAGCGTTACACACAAACAAACAAAGGAACAAACTAATGAATGAACACATAGCCCGACTCTAATAGAAGTGCTCCTCCCAAGCACCTAAAAATGACTCCTATATTATATACTTATCTCAGACCACCACGCTTAGTAGTTTCATATTCACCTGCTTTACCAATGTATTTACATTGTTGCCCTTGAAGAGAAATTGTCTTAATTTTAATTTACCATAGAGACATGTATACATTTTGGCCTAATTCACTATTCTGTTGGATAATTGTTCACTTCTTTGTATTGAGTGGAATAGTTATTTTAGATACCGTATTGTTTGTCATTTTGATAAATTATCCTTCCAGTTATACTTTAATACTGTACATTGATTTTTAATATTTTTGTCTTATACTCTCTCTTTGTAGTAGTTGAACATAGCTTTCCTACCAACAAACATAGATTTTACTTACCTGCCATAATGCAGAAGGAACTTATCTATGTTATTATTCCTACATAATATACTTACCTGCTTGATACTTTTCTTACTCACCTGCTTTACCAAAATATTGTATTTACATTGTAGCCTTTCGATGGACATTATCTTACTTTTCTCTGCAATATAATTATACTTGTCTGTCCTATCAACATATTTACCTAATGTCTTATCTTACTGCATTATCTTTTAATTTAATTTATTCAGTGCAGACCCGAGACACTGGCGGATTGTCATTGTACAGAATCACATGGTTCCATGATTCATACATGAGAATTGAAAATGGCTGAATTATTTAAATAAAATATGATTACATTTACTATTCAGTACTCTGCTGTTCATTATATTGTATTTCTGTGGAACATCTATATCGATATGTTATTTATCAACATTTCTGGTTATCGTTTTTATTCACTTGAATACCTCAAAATGTACTAGATACTAAAAAGTGCAGCAGTAAATGTATTACTAATTATGTTATCTAGTGGAGCTTTACCCAAGTGCAGTGGTGTTACTTTTCCTTTAAAATTTTTATCTGGCCTAGGCCTGTATTTGATGAATTCATTCTTCAATGTTCCAACTCATTCGCAATTCATTTAGGATGGGAGTGAATTATGTTTTCTGAAAAAAGAAAATAAGTTACAGGAGCATACCCTAAACCCTCCAAGGGTTTGAGTCTCATGACCTTGGTCATTTTGGGATCCTGGTTACTGCCCTGGTGGAACTCTGGCTGCTAAATTTCTACTTTGTGCTATTATCTTCAATTAAGTTTTCTTCCAGAGAGTACCATTAAGCATTGCAACAGGCTGAATTTGATGCATCAGTCAGAATATCAACCAGAAAAGGCTGAAATGGGCTATACCTTGTATGAATAGAATCTAATGTTTCTTGGCTAATATTTTTTTTTTTGTTATGTTCTGTCACTATTGCATGAGCTCACCTAGGGCACCAACAATGACAGGACCAGCACTTCCTTTTTTGCTGGCTTAATCTCTATAGTACAGGGGGAAATCTCTCAAGCTTTTCCATGTGAAAAGTGAAAGATCATCAACTGTATCTGCTGTTATGTGGAAATGCAATGTCAAATGTGTATTAATCCTGAAAAGGTTATCTGTATAAAAGCTAATAGCTCAGTCAAACCTGATCAGGGGTAAAAACTCCCAGCTATGGCCTGGACATTTGGAACCAATGGGGAATGAAGTATTTGATTTAAGTGTGATGAGAAACAACAGCTATGAATCACCTAAAACCATATTATCCCACATCCCTCAAGACACAAACAGACAGACCGTTTTATAACCCCTGCTCTCTGGCAAATGCTTTAATGGTTGACCTATGATTTTCTTATTTTTCAGTTGAGTGCATTTGTACTATTCTATTTTATGCATGGTGTTTTGTTCCCAATTTAATCAACAAGTCATTTTTTATACACATGCCCATCAATTGCTCCTCGCCATTGGATAAGATTGCCTGCAAAACAGCATCTGTCAAACCACTCATTTAATTTGTGCATCTGAGGAATGATGTTTTATAGAAGGGGGCATGTATTAGCCTGTCTGTGGTTTGTATCCTCCACTCCAGTGTGGCTTAAATTAAATAGCCTAACCTTATGTAGTATTACTCTATTGCTTACCAGAGGCTGGTTGTTATTAGGTTACCTTCGCTTGAGGCACGGCAACCCGATGGTAGGGTGAGCACACCTTCTGAAACCGTCTGTTTTAGGTGGGGGTCTGTTTTGTCCATTTATTTTAGCCGGGCATGCGCGGCTCTATACCTATGATTTGCTCGAGTCTGTCCGTCCGTCTGTCCGTCGAGTCATTGTTGCAAATCACATGATTGAGCTCAGTGCTGACATGCCGTTTATCAGTGATCCAGTGGGTGGCGGTATGCGCATTCCCCTCCAAGCTACATAGGTGCCTGGCTGTTCCGTGGCTTTGCACACGGTCTTGTTCACCATATGATCACTATACCTAACAGATAGCACTTAGAATAAAATTAAGGTTGTGCTGCTTATAGTTGGATCTATGCATTAATAGGTTCAGTACTGCACCTCTGAGATGAAAGAAGGAAAGGGAAATAATTGAAACATATTTTTAGGAGATGAAACAACGTGTATAGCAGTTTTGTGAGGGGGCATTTATTATGTAATTATAAGTGTATAATTAGCCTACATAAAAAGTTCCGGTAGCACATAACGGTACACAAATTACAGGGTAGTAACTGTGTAATTACAGAGAAATTATCAGAAAGTAACTGGTCATTTCTGGTAATAACGAGTAACTATTTTGTAATTATAATGTGTAATTTCTCTGTTAAATGCCGGTAATTTCTGGTGATAGTGAGTAATTATTAGCATGATAACAGTACTACATTAATGTAGTAAGTTGTGCAATCATTACTGAATAATTACTATGTAATACTTTGGAAACATTTGCTTACTGGTCCTTTCCTTCTCTCTTAAATGGAACTTCCATATTCTAGTCCAGAAGACGGATGACGTTGTTACAGTATTGTTAACCAATATCTACTCAGGCTCGATACCTCAATATTACACAGATTTTACTCTGTCGATACTTTATTTCTTCGGTTATTCTTCGGTTGGCCAATCATCAGCCCTCTGTCGGGATCTAAGCCAATCATATGCCACCTTTCACACTGACACTGTTGTTGTTGACTGGACTTCCTATCAATCAGTCAAAGGTACAACAACAAAGATGGCCACCGCAATGCGATATTTCAGTTATAATAGTTAATTTGATACTTTTTGGCATTGCTCACACACTTCCTTGTTTACTCTGCTGGCTGCCGGTCTTAATGTGCGTATGAGGGGGCGTTGCAGTGTTGTCTACAGTCTAGCCCTAACCGGTTCTCAGAGTACTTGAACAAATCAAGTGACAATTCGTGAGACCGTCTAGAGAAAGCAGTCCTGAGCGGATCCGCCACAGCAGCGTGTCCCAAGAGGAAACTGATGTACTTGTGCGGGATGTGCGGAATCACCACGAGCGAATATATGGCACCCTAAAGCTATATATGATGACGTTTTGGTGACTTTTTGGTAAAAACATTCACTTTTAATTGCTATTAGTGTTGGAGTTGGCCTTTCCAAGCTCCATGATGTTGTTGATTGATGGAGACCATTTTCAGCTGATTCCATGCTGTCCTTCTTGCGGACAGAGACATGTTGCTAATGCTAGCGCAACCCAATGGTACCGTGGTAGCATCCACTACCAAATGCACTTAAACAGTCCACAGTGCACCCACAGCAAATAAAATACAATGACAGTCTATCGGGGTTAATTTGAGTGTTTATGCCATCATTTTTTAAGTCAAACTGTCGTTTAATCCTTTACTTTTGCATTATCATTCGGGTAGTGTATTGCACCTCTAGGTGGCGATAATGAGCACACGCAGGTGTAAAACAGCAAAATTAGAAGAACACAGTACCGGTGACTTGTGGACTAGCAACATCAACATTGCAGGAAAGGATTTAACAACAGTTTGACTTCAAAAATGATGGTATAAACACTCAAATTAACCCCGATAGACTGTCGTTGTATTTTTATTTGCTTTGGGTGCACTGTGGACTTTTTAAGTGCGTTTGGTAGTGGATGCTACCACGGTACCATTGGGTTGCGCTAGCATTAGCAACATGTCTCTGTCCGCAAGAAGGACAGCATGGAATCAGCTGAAAATGGTCTCCATCAATCAAGAACATCATGGGTAAGTCGTAAATGAGACATTATGTCCAAAATTCCGAACTAACCCTTTAACTTAGCATTATCAAAGATTGTGCTTCTCTCGCTAGCTCTTCTAGTCAACATTAGCATATTAGCAATCCATGGCAGCAAGGTGATGGAGAAGGTCCTTTGGTCCTTGCTGCAAAACTTCTTGCCTTAGTGATACGGAAGCTAGCCCAGCGGTACACATTAAAATGGCCGCCGTTCCGACCATCATGGAACGTTGAAGGCACCTGCACAATTACCTGATGCCCAGTGCAATGACAGCCAATTTGACAAATGCTGCATTTTCCATGAGAAGTGAGCGAAGTGAGCGAATTGCTAAAGTGCAGGAGCTCCTGTGTTCTTTTCCATTGTTCTCTGAATTGTTAGATTTTTTTCTTGCCACTTTAAATTTACTATCGCTTCCTTTTATTGCTTATTTTATATTCTATTTGTCTTGTTTCCCTGCTAAATCCTATTACTTTTTCTGCTGCAACAACTTAATTTCCCCACGGGTATCATTAAAGTTTCCTCTAATCTTTTCACAGCTCTTCATTGAATCTAGTTTCTGTGGAAAATACTACAACAATCTGGATGAATCCATTTACATCCATTAACACCCTTATTGCAACTGTGTGGGTGGACAGGACTGTTATATGTGGGAGCCACATACAAGCCGGCCAGGACTGCTCAGGACTATTATACCTATTATATTCACTCACTACTCAATAGTTGAGATTGGCTGGAATTTTAATTGACATTTTCAGTGGGTGATGTCATAATCTTTTTTTCTAAATTCTAGTATTCTCTTTTACCTACAGCATCAGTATAATTATATGCACCAAAAAGCCAATTAGGTTATATACATTTTGTATTCTGTGTAAACAGAAAGTGGCTATGGATAAGAGTGTCAGCTAAATAAGCGACCAAAAATGTAAATGTAAAATGTAACTTAACCTACATCGGTCTTTGTACGGTCTATGGTTTAATAATTATCATTGTGGGTGTGGGTGGAATATGTTATTTGTTTTTTATTTAACCTTGATTTAACCAGGAAGTCCGATTGATATTGAAAATCTCTTTTTCAAGGGAGACCTGGCCAAGATACATATTTAAATGGACAACATAGTACATACATTCACAATTATCACAGTACACAATTCATAATTAATGCGTTATGATAACAGATATGGTATCAAGGGCAAATCAGTAACAGCAACCTCATCACAAAAAACAATTGCACACCTCAGTCGTTATGCTTCGAACAATATATTTAAAATCATCCAACTTTCAACTTCAATTTCAACTGTTTTTGAAGGTTATTCCATGCCCATGGTGCATGATAATTAAAAGCAGTTTTTCCAAGTTTTGTAAAAACCCTAGGAGTATTAAAAAAGCTGTCACTGTGTAGAGCGTAACTGGTAGCCGCCAGAGTTTCGCCAGTGTTGCTCTCTGCAAGTGGTAAGCGAAGTCCAACCCACCAGTTGATAAAGTGTACAATGGTGAGTAAAGGACTTCACATTTGTTATAAAATGTAGGGATGAATGATATACAGAATCAAGGCCCCGGAGAACAAAAGAAGATGCATGCATGTACAATATGTCACCATAGTCTATAACTGACAAAAAAGTAGCTTCAATAAAACATTTCTTGGTGTTAAAATTAAAGCATGACTTATTTCTGAAATAAAAACCAAGTTTAACTTTAAGCTTCTTAATGAGGTTAGTGATGTGTACATTAAAGCTTGTCATCGATTCAGATCCCCAAATACTTGGAGGGCACCCTTTCAATGGGTGTGCCTTCAGAGGTTAAGATGCAAAGATCATCTAGGGACTGACAGCGTGCTTTTCAGAAGACCATGAACTTTGTTTTCTGAACATTTAAAACCAGTTTCAAATTGAAAAGCGCAGACTGTAGTGACTGAAACGCAGTCTGAAGTCAATATTTGACCTTACCATGTTATGCCTTTACGCAAAATTACCATGTAACAAATGTCAGTCACAAAAGGATCTTGCAACAGTTTTAATTTAGTGAAGACACGTACAAAAGGCTGGGGATGTTATGTGAGCGCTGGGACAGTGTCTGGGTGATTGACCAGCTCTAGCATGGTCTCAGAGGGTGTTCTCATTTCGCAGCATGAATACGTGAAATATGTTAAACTTTGTGATTAGCCTGACCTAGTTTTCACCATGTTTTTCAAGTACAGAAAATTACCTCTTAACCATTACTGTGACAGCAAGATCCCTATTTGCCATGACTCACAGCAATAGTCATAGGTTGATGTACAGTGCCCTCCTGTGTTAAATCGGTAAAACACACACACACACTAATTAGTATGTTTTTTGATTCAGCTTCAACAAATTCTATAGGAATTATGTGACCACATAATTGGAAAATGTCACATCATCAACACATTCATCACAGTGAGAATGACCTGTCCCTGTCCCCAGGCACATACTGCCTGGATCATGATATGCTTGGATTGTACTGAAAGGTAGGCAGAGAGACAGACAGCGGTGCGAGCAAGCGGGTGATGGGCGCCTATGGCTGTCACCACAGAAAAAAGGACAGTGTTGTCAAAATGATTGAACATGCCTTGTTGGAGGAAAAGTTTCTTGGAAAAGGGGGAAACAACAACAGCAAACATTTAGATATCCAAAGTACAATAAAAATAATTTTGTTTTGCACACAAAGGTTTGATCAAAGTAGACATCCCTATTAATATGATTACTTTATTCAACAGAAGGTTTTGAAGTAGTATATTTTGCAAAATCCTAACACAACTGCAGTCTTAACTCAAGCCATCAATCATCTGTCAGTGATACAAATTTCACACAAATGCAGCAGGCATGAAAGCCACGAAATGACAGCAAACTTTGAAGGCAGGATATGGTTAGAAAATAGTTTCGTCTCAGGAACTGGATGTGCTTGTATGATAGCTCATATCTCAAACTTTTGAAAAACAGATGAACATGGAGGAAATTAGGAAAACCACACTGGGCAGAATATCATGCCTCATATCAAAAACACAGAGCTTTTCCTTTAACACCCTTGCAACTTCTCTTTACACTCTTACTGCTTCTCTTATTCTGTAGCAAACAAATGAGGTGACAATGTTTGGAGCCTGTACTGTTGCCTACAGTATGACCACTGAGTGTACTGACTTGTTGGAAATTACAAAAATAGATAGATACAGCTGTTAAGATATATTTTAGAGTCCCAATGTGCATTCGTGGTGATGATATATTGGCCTGATTATCAGTTTATTTGAAGGTGATCTCAGCTCTCTGGCTCCCTAGTCAATCAGCTGCCTATGGAGAATACAGTGACATTAGCCTACTTGACTTGCTAGTTAATGATAGCAACTGAACCTTAAGCAAACGTAGCATATAGCATATTACATAGGCCTACATATATAGAAGCACTGCTTATAAAACAATGTGATTTATTATGAAATACCAGAATATCTGGTAACCCATGGCCATAAAAAGATTTAACTATATATATATTGCCACACATCACTATATGGCAGCGGTTCTGTTGTGTGACATCATGTAACTTTATTTGCATAAGAGAACAGGATTATAGGAGTTGTGAGAAAAATCTCAGCTAAGATGTGATGAGTAAAATTTTCACAAAACAACTTTTACTTCCTTTTAATTAATTACATACTGCTCAATAAACATAATTTTAAAAAATAAGTTTTATAGCGTATAGTATTGAGAAGTGACATTTCTCACCCTGAGTGACTTGAATTGTGGTAAGAAATGATCATGAGAATTTGTCTCAGCTCCTCACCCACTGGTAAATGTAATTATAGATCTATCAACCTTGGGATTTTACAATCAATCAGATTAGCTGTCGCTGGCATCTTGTCGATGGCATCTTACCAACAACAATCCTTTGTCCGTGTATTCTGTGCAAAATATTTCACTGCTGCTCTGCTGCTTCTGTTATTTTCCACTTTTGGACACTGCCTGTATCGCATTGATCCACTCCTTTCTTTCCTCGGCTGTAGCAGCTTGGAGGAAGTAGTGAGTCTCATCTGAGGTGATGATCTCAAAGAGGTTGCCATCAACATCGTACTTCTTGGCTGAAAACAGGAAAAGATTAAGTAAAGCAGTTTAAATGGGATGAGTTGAAAATAAACTTCTGACAGTAAACACCACTTATATTTCCTGGTCACAGTCTGTCACAGTGGGGTAACCAACAGGGCATGTGTATCCTGTGGCAACAGTTTCACCCACCATCTGGCACATGCTCCACTGCTGTAACTATAGAAGCACGGAGATGGATCGAACACAGAGGGTCATCGCCCTAAAAGAGAGAGATAAAGGAGAAAAAGAAAGAGACAATTGAAATGGTTTCCTCTTTTGTCTCCATCAGCTTTTTCAGTTATTTCAGCTTTTACAAGTTAATGTATTTACCTTTGTAGGATCATAATAATGAATATACGCAGGGTCGTCTCTCAGTATGAACTTTCTCACCTTCCAGTTTTTCCTCCTGTGTCCCTGTGATAAAATAACAGTTCATTATGAATTGCGCTTTATCTGGTTGGCATTTGTTGAACAGCATCACCCTCAAACTTGGCATTGTGTCGTAACTTTGACTTCCCCTTTCAATTAATGTGAGAAACCACTTGCCTATGCGTACACACGCTCTCACTTTCCACCACAGCATTGCTGCATGCTATTTTTATCTACTTGTATGTGAGAGGTTAATGTAAAAGAAAGAGAATGTTTGCAAAAGAAGATAGGAACTGGCTACACTTCAAGAGTTTATTTTTCCCACCCACAATTTTTCACACATTATGGTTGTTTTGCCTACTTCCTGTCTGTTTCACCTGTTTAAGTAAGCAGCCCTGTTTTATGATGTTTCCTCTGAACTCGTCCTTTATGAGCACATCCTCATCACTGGAGTAGCCCTCACAGAAGAACCCACTGTCCGCCTGTGACAGAACACAACCATACATTATACTGCAGTTACATTATTATGATTATCCCCAACCTCATTCATACTTCATTCATACTTCCCAATATTTGTCCTGCTGGGATAAAGTAAACATGATATCGAGACCTCCACTGTAAAGTAAAACATCATCATTCTCACTTGCAAAAAAGGTACAATCTTTTGTCTCTTGGATGGTACCTTTTTGTCATGAAGGTACAGTCCCAGTGACAAAAGTTAAATGGACACTCAGCTCTGCTTACAAAGTAGTAAAGCGCGTCTGGCTCATCTAAGAGGCACGACTGTGCTCCTCCCTCAGCCCCTTCTTTCGACAGGTCACCTGCTGGTTGGAGAAAACCCTCATTCAGGAGCCCTGTGGCTAACATGCGGGCTTCTGGCCTGTTTCTCGCTTTCTCCTTGAAAATCAGCCAGTCTACCACTGTTGAACCTGTGAAAAAGGAGGGGAAAAAGAGAGCAGAGGTAAGGTGAGAGGGCTAAAGGCTGAGGGGGGGGTGTACAGTTTGAAGGAGCAAGAAATGGGGAGACGGTAAGAAGATTTAAAAATGCAACAAAAAAAAGAGAACATATGGTGCAGTACCGGTAAAGCAGTGGTTGTATATTCTCTTCTCCTTCTCCAGTTTTAACTCTTTCACTCCATCATCCTGGTCTTTCATCAACATGTACAACTCACTGAGAAAACACACAACATAGACAGTGTCAACAGTTGTCTGGCGGCCTCTATACTACCATTCTATCATCAAGCACTATCATAAAACCATTTATCGGTCCTTTCAAATGATTGTTTCCTCAACCAGGAACATTTGATAGAACCTACTTCAGGTTGACGGTGTCAGGCAGGCGAATGGAACGCCTTGTGGACTTCCTGGCAAACTTGCTGCCCGCCCGTAGGCAGGTAATGGCCCTCTTGATGTCCTTCACCCAAGACTCTCTCTCCTCCACATGTGTGGCTTGGAAGAAATGATCCTGCTTCTTTTCTGTGCTGACCTTGAAAACCAGCTAAATGTTGCATTGTTAGGGTCAGTCGCACTGTCTATGTTCACTCAGGTTAGCCTTGAGATGTTCCTCAAATGTGAAGAAAATTAATCAAATTAAAATGTGAATACTGCTGCTAATTTGAGAAAAGTTAAAGCTTCTGAATATAGCTGATGATACATTTATTCACGGCTCAAACAGAACTCTAATTCACAGACATGAATTGATCATAGTCCTAGACTGAGCAGCTGATCCTATGTGTTCTGCCATTATCTATTCTTTACTGAGCACCTATCCTTGAACGCTAGCTCTCAAAAGGCATTTTCTACAGGTATAGGCTACTTTTCTTACCGTCCTCTTGCCAAAATCCTGGCAAGGACTGGTGAGTGTTGCTCCCTTTAGCGGGATCATTCCCTTCGGAGAACGGTCTGTTTTCTTTGCATAGAATTCCACCCCATCCTCTGACAGCACCACCCACACTGCCTTCCAGGATTTTAGCACTGTACCCTGAGAATCAGTAAGGCAGGTGACAACAGGGAGCCATGAGAAAAAATGAAAAACTAAAGGTACAGAAAGCTTGCATCACAAAGCACATGTTGTACATTAATAGAATATTGATGAATAATGTGTGATAATAATAATACTTTATGTCATAGGAACATTACCTTCTTCTTTTCAGTGTTCAGTGTTTTGTGCACAGCCCTTCCTTTTTGCAAACAAAGCTTGGCAGGGTATACATACGCCTATATGTGTTAGCAAAATTACAATGATGTGCTGCTCACTCATAAGTAACACATAAAAAAGAAAGTAAAGAAAAATACTGTTTGATTGCCATACCTATTTGCCTCCTTCCAGTTTCATTTGACTTTACTTTTCTGTTCATACTGAGTTTGGGGTAATTAAGTGAAGCATACACGTGCAGGCTTTAGCAATGTATGCAAACTCTTATCTGAACAGGCACCACATACTACTAACTATTTCCAGCTATTTCTGCTAAAAGAAAATCTAGAAATGAATCTAATACATGGTTATATTTGCTGTGAAATATATGACTTCATGTCTCAAAACACAAAGCAAAAAAGCTCAGAATTTAGGCTATGCTCAGCTGATTCAACAGTACAGGGCTTAGACAAAATAACAGAAACAGGAATATCAAGCATGAATTAAGGAGTAAGGCCACCCTTTGCCTTCAGAACAGCTTCAATCCTCCTTGCAATGCTGTCATACAAGTCCTGATCTGTGTCTAGTGGGATATTGGACCATTGTTCATGAAGGAAAGCTTCCAATTGTTTGAGGGAAATCTGCTTCACACTCTGCACTCCAGAACTTCCCATAAAGGTTAAATGATGGTTAGACCTGGTGATTGGGGAGGCCAAGGAGGGCATTTGACTTCATCCTGGTCTTCATGAAAGCACTCTTGAAATTGTCTATCAGTTTGTATGGGGGTATTATCCTCTTGTGATATGGGAAAATCACAAGGAAACAGTGTTTCCTGCATAGGGTGTGCCTGGTCCTGTTAAATGGTCTCATATTCATTGGCCATTATACGACCACACAAAGCAATCATCTGGCCTAATGACACCAACAAGATGGCTGCCCATACTAATACAGATACACCACCATCTTTAACAGTTGGCAACATGCATTGTGGGTTCATCCTTGTATTTTATCCAAATGTAAACGTCCATCCGGATGTATAACATAAATAATTTTTGATAGTTTTGTAGTGTATAGCAACTATCCTGTCACGTGTTCATCTATCCCGTGAGCTTTGACTTGCATTACTGTTCCTCTTTGCCACTGCAGTTTGTCCAATCTAACATGTTGTCACATTAAATAATTTTACAATTTTAGTGACCGATGCACCTGCAATTCAGGCACCGACTGGCTTCTTTAGCATTGTGTTAGTTGCCTCATCTTGCTTTGAAAACTCACATATAAGTGGTGGTTGTCAGACCTCTTTCAAAGCTGACACATACTGCAATTTAACATTTAACTTAATATGACGTTGTCATTGTAATTTGGTCCTTTTTCATGTAGTATTTCTGCTGTTTTGTCCATCCCCTGTAGATGATTAACTTGCACTCTTGTTTCACTATTGCCTGCCAAAATGCTTTCTGACAAAGCCTGAACCAATCACAAAGTTGCCAAAGTCGACAAAGACAATATTAGACCAACAAGGATGAGCTCAAGCTTCCAAATATCATCAGGAAATGTTTGAACACTTATATGTGTGATCTAAGAAGTTGCATAAGATTGTCCTAACCTTTTTGACCAAGTATCCCTCCTTGAGCTGTTGCGGCTCCATTGCGCTGCTGTCTGATGTCGGTTTTGTGACTGATGAAGTGACAGTCAGAAACATGCCTCCCCCCGACAGGAAGCTGTGCTGTGACATCGATGGCTGGTCAGCCAGCTTCCTCTTCTCTGTAGTATTAATAACTGTAGCTATTCCTGGGCTGATATCTCTACACTTTACTGTACAGACCCAATGGCATTTTATGTATCTATACTGTCCAGTTGTTCAGTATCATTTCTAAAGAGGCAGGCTGACAGTTTTGATGCAAATATTTCAGCTGATCTTGCAAGTTACAGTACCATTTTGCACTTACAAAAACTTGTTGGCCCCACATACACATCTCCACTCTTTGACCTCTTTATTTTAGTAACTATGAGTACATCACAGCAGCTGACCTGAGTCAGACTTCTATGTACCTATTTCTGGAAAGTACTGTTTCTGTGGCTTAAGTATGTCATTATTTTAGTAAAACTGACAAGCATATAACAAAAAAGAAAAAGTCTATTACTTTAAATAATTTGCCATAACTTTTCAAATCAGCTGTTTTTTAAGGAAATAAATATTCAAGTTGGAGGTGCTTTCCAAATTATAGTCATAGTCCTAACTCTTGACAACCATTACACAATACTGTCACTTAACTTGAGTTGCAACAGAACTCACCCAGAACATGTGTCACAGGAAGTGGTTTCACACAATGTTGCTGTTTTATGCCATGAAAGGAAGTTTTTATCCTGTATCTGAGGTGTCAGTACTTAACATGTTGACTTGTTGTTTTGCATCATTGGAGTAACTCAGAATCCAAAAATGAATGAAACAGCAGGTATTAGTGGACAAAGTGGAAGGGTACAGGTGGGTGTTCTTATTCATAACACCATCACGACTGAATATACACCAATACAGCTTTTTAACTTTCAGGGTTTGTGTGATACTTTTCATACTGTAAATGGTTTATTTCCATGTACATTTTCCAACATACTATACTATACTTCAATACATACTATACTTCCAAACCAACATTTATACTCTCTATTCACCTGTATGAAATAACATAATACAATTCATAGGAATGAAACGTAAAATATCCTTTGAAACTGTCTATTGGTGATGTGGTCAACGTACCTCTAGAGGGCCTCACAAACACATCTAAACCAAATAAGCTGAATGACATCTGTGAGGTGTACCGTACGGTCCTATGCCTGGTGCTAGCACAATGGTTACATTTCGACTGGGGAGAGGATGAGGAAGATCACAAACCAACACAGATGAGTACGATTAGTCAGAGACATAAAAGTGATTATACAAATAGGTAAATAACTATTAAAAAACATAAGTGATGAGTGTTATCTGTCAGTGAAACCATTTTAGAGAGATTTCAAATCATGATAAAATCCTCATAACCCATCTTTCGTGTTCATTTATCGCCTTAAAGGAAAAGGTAGCCTACCAAGGTGTTAAATAGCTGCTTCATTTTGGTCAAACGTCATCTTATGATAACACCATTCTGTTTAAAAGTCACCTTCTGATGATGATCTCATTCCTATAAACACAGATCACTGGAATGTCCTCTGTGACTGTGGCATCCATCAAAAGCAGAGACATGGACCATACTGTCCTTCTGTCTGGCTTGAATCATGCTCTCATATTAATAAACATCAAGGGGGATGATGTTCATGAGTTTATTGATGAATCTTGGGGGAGTGAGTTTCATTAACTGTCACCATAAGAGTCATATCTCTGTGGTAGTGATTGAAAAACAACTTTGGGTGTAGAATATTAATTTAGCTGGCAAAACAAAGGAAGCAAAGAGGACACTCCAAGAAATGTGTTACCCTCTTGTTCTAATCAAGACCAGTCATCAAAGACGGCTACAGGGGGAAAAGACACTTATCTTGGGCTTTTTCTGTGTAAGAAAACATGAAGAGCATGCTGCAATAAGGAAGACGCTCAAAGAAAGGAAATTGTGGTCAAAGTTCATGGTATGCCTCTCTCTTTCTCTATTTATTTTTTCAATCTCTGACGCTCTCTCAAAGCCGTAGTGTGATGATGTACATCTTGGGAATAGAGAGAAGGAACAGATCAGGTTCGCACTAAGCTTGAAGAGGACATGAGGGAGGAACTGTAAGCATGATGAAACTCATGAAACAGGAAATCTTCACCGGAAAACCCCCCATCCCCAATCTCACAAACCCTTTTCACACCTGACATGACTTCAGAACATCTGTCCTCAAACATTGACCTTTTGATTGGTTGATATTCCTATTGCTTACATTATTAAATATGGTATTATTAATACAATGACAGCATGATCTGTTCCATGTTGCTCCATTTTGGTGATCAGTTCTGTCTTTTTCCCCCCCTCTTTGCTCATATTACACAGTAATACATACTGCATGTGTTGTTCTCTCCGCTGCCCCACCCTTGTTTTCCAGCCCATGGATTGAGTCGTCTTCATCCCAGTTCTCTGCACTTCACGAGCACCATCAATAATTCTGCTGAAGACTGCACTGAGCTGAAGTGAGGGACAGGTCCATGGCACACTCGATCTCTCTTCCTCCTTCCATTCCCGTTTTGCTCCCAACACTTCCTAGCATGACCTCCTGCAATGTTATTTATAATTTCTGCTACATGGACAATAGGCAGACATAGCATGCATACACATACACACACCTTTTACCCGCAGCAGGCACTTTAAACAGCTGAGGTAGTTTCAGCTGAAGTGCTTGCAGTGGATTAGACATTCCATATTGTGAAGAGCCATGAGCATTCAGCGTTACTAATCAGCGACGAGGTTAGAAGGTTATCATAGGCACAAGATAGCAGGCATATAGGGAAGGAAAGACAAGATGAAATTGAATCCGTGCTTTGAAAAACATGCCTGTATATTGCAAACCTGCCTGAATGGAAACTAAGGCTTCACACAAGAATGCATGCAAGTTTTTACAGCACAACAAAAGCATGATAGAGAGCAGATATCGAAAGTTGAAAGAGGGAAAGAGCTCATAGACACACCCACCTTACCTGTGTATTGTTCACACGTACTGTAGAGCACAGACAAATTCAACACTGCTGTGTGTTAATGAGATGCCATTCACATGGGTGCAACCTGATAAGTTGGGTTTTTTCTCAAGTGAATGTGAGCCTGCACTGTGCATGCCTTCATCTTTCTGAATCAAAGAGACATGTAAATCTTTTTTAGGTTTAGACTGGTGCTAATAGACAGCCTTGACCACAGACTTCCCTCAGGTCTTTACAACATTCGTCTGCTGCCACACATCTCACCAAGCTAATCCCTTGTTTGAAACTCAGATCTCAGGATACCAGATGAACCAGATATATTTCATTTCAGAATCAAAGATCAGTTTCATTCTCTCCCTGGGAAATGTAATAACTCCGGCCTGACTGGAGTCATGATTAGAAAAAGCTAACCATTTGCATAGTGGGAAGCATGTTATTTTGACACACACAGCTTTCTATGAGCATCTAACACAAGTCAATTATTTGGAATGTTTGCAGAAAACAATTGAACAGAGTACAGTGTTGCAAACAGTGAAATACCCATTAAATATTTTGTGAACATGG
>OMLI01088417.1:0-14042 GCA_900302605.1 Rondeletia loricata | reverse complement strand
GCTGACAACTACCAATATCATTAAAACCCATACAAAGTTATTAAAGTGTAGTACCTATTAGTATTTAGCACTATGCATAATTTTGCTCATCTTTCCTAATTATGGGCAAAAGTAAAAAACAGTGATTGCTGTCCTTTGAATAAAACTCTTACTCAATGTCAATGGAATATACGTGAACCTCCTTCTAATCATGTATTTCCTATATAGAAAAAGGCTGATGTGAAATAACAAACAATACACAAGGTTTCTGTTTCTTCACCCTTAAACAACACAAAAAAATGAAAATGTTGTCGTCTCTGACCACATAAAAAGTAGGTGAACCTCTCTCATTAAATATAATATAAATAAATCATTACCACATACATTTTGAGATATTTGTATAATTACCGAAAACAAACAAGACCATCGCCTAAAAGATTGGCAGCATCTACACTGTATTTTACATCGTGTGCCGCTGGATTGGATTTCGCAGGATATCTGTTGTATTCCTTTATGGCACAAGGAGATTGATTTACGGCACAACAAGGAACTGCAAGTAATGCACACCTTTATACCAGTTCCACAATCACATAGTTAGTATTATAGTTATAGTTTCAACTTCATGTTAGCAACATCCTCTTTGTGACAGGAAGCAAGCGGGTTTATGGGAAATGTGGTCTTAATTTTGAGAAACAAAATGCTACACGTAGCACCTTTAAAACCATTTAGATCCGATTTTGATTCCCACCATGCAAGGCAACTTATCATCTTAACCATCATCCTACTGCCACGCTTCACATTATTGCGTCATTGCTAAGTATTGTGGCAAGGGGGTGAAATATTTTGTTTGCTCATCACTTCAGAATCAAGCCAATTATTTAGCCAACTAGCCAACCGTGCTAGAAACTGTACCAGAGTAGTGAGAAACAAAATCTGTCCATTAACACTTCCTTGCAACTGTAACCATCGTCTCTCCTCATAGTTTTCTCTCCTCTATGCAACTCTGCATCCTTGAGCTGGCACTGAGCAAAATTAAACTGATAAACTCAATGTCGTTTACTAATGAATGACATTTACAGAAAAAAATGTATACTGTTGTTGCTGTGTGCATTGAACAAATCTGATGCAAGCAGCATTGCACAGTGTGATAGTGTTTATTCTGTTCTACAGTTTATTTATGTAGGTGCTTCTTGTTCTTGGTACAGAATGTTCAGTCTCTCAATTCAACTGTACAGTCACCTTAAGAGAGGAGTGAACCTGTAGGCCATTTCCTCTGTGTTCCCACACCAGAACTCCAGTGCAAAGTGGAGAGAGATATGTCTTCCCTCAAATCCACAATTATGCATGAGGAAGGCACATTTAAAATCAATCAATGGAAACTCAATTTCCTTTCAGCGTTGGGGGGATGATCCCAGAAGCCTTTTGACTCTTCCTCCAGTGCGGTGCAGCTTGGGGCCTTGAATTGTGCATCCATTGCTGTTGCACAGCGGTCCAGTCAGTCTTCTGGTTTCTGTTCAATTAAATTCCAACGTGATTTCAAAATGTAAAAATGATATCCACTCAAAGGACATGTCAATACGTGTCCAGTATCCCAAAAACTAGCTGTATCCATACCAGTAACACTTGCCAGTTCAAAGCATGCTGTGCTATAGTCTCTAGTTGAATCATTTCTCATTGGCCTCAGTTGCCACTGATGTCTTGCAGCCATTTAGAATTTTAAGTCAATGTAGGATCATACATTCAACTTTGCCATGTTCAGAGAAGATCCCTGTCACTTCTTTCATGGATGTTTGTATCCAATATGTATGCTATTCCTTTGCACAAGGTATTTTCTTTTCCCACTTGTTTCTTCAGGAATGTCCCTTTTTGATTTGACCATAAACAACTGAACTCATGAGAACAGTATATGCCGGGCCTTCTCTGTTTCCTGTAGTCGCCAAGGTAAACAGAGCAGATCTTTGACATTCCGGTTACTCCTGCTCAGAGGGTGTTTTTTATTTCTAGGAAAGAAATGCAAAATCAAAATCAAAAAGCCATCGGTGATAAATAAAGCGGTGTAATTGGTTTCTCACCGTGCGGAACATGTAAATCACCCACGCACACCCCCACCCCCACACACACCCTCACACTCAATCCATTTGCAACCTCATGCTATCATGCGCACTCAAGCACATGCAACAACATACCTGAAAGTGCTACGTACCAGGCCGAACTAGTGCAGGCATTAGCAACCTCCTGTGTGGGAATCACCCCCTTTCTTGCACACATACACATTTCTTTTCACTATCTCTCCATCTGTACTTACCCCGCATACTTAAAGCAGTAGTCATTAGTCGCCCGCTCCCTCCCTCCCTTAATGAGAAAGCAATTACCATCGGTTTCTCCCCAATCCCAGTGGCCTGGCCGCGTCGTCCGAAACATGCCTTCCCACCTGCCTTCAGCTCTGCGTCTGCTTCTCTCTCAGATTCCCTTCTCTTCCCTTGTACCTCTTCTCCCTTTCACTGTGGCTGCAGACTCTCTCTCTTTCTCCATCCTCTCTGCAGCCTCTCTCTCTCTCGCTCCTCCCATCTCTGAGCTCTAGGCTGCTCTGGGTTTTAGACGGATCACTCTCACAATGGTTGATCAATACAGGTATTGATCCACTGGCAAAATGTTTATAAAATCATTCTGGGCAGCTGCAGAGCAGCAGGGAGGGGAGGTGGGGCGACGGGAAGGCCAGCGTGCCATGCCATTCGGCTAAGAGAGAGTCAGCATGGCCCTGATTGGCTGTG
This sequence comes from Rondeletia loricata, assembly GCA_900302605.1. NCBI lineage: Eukaryota > Metazoa > Chordata > Actinopteri > Beryciformes > Rondeletiidae > Rondeletia > Rondeletia loricata. The sequence goes on along the minus strand of OMLI01088417.1, from coordinate 11,292 downwards.
TGTCTGCCCGCCTTGCCAGGAAGAGGGCTGGCGTAGACGGGTCTGCATTTGCCTATGTCATTGTTGCCTGGTGCGCCACAGCCCTCCCTGGCTTACGCTGCTGAACTTTCCAGACCACCAAAGCAGAGTGCAGCAGTTTAACCTTTTCACTGCTGGATGTGGACTGCCAGCCAAGCAGTGACACCCGCTCCCCCTCCTTTTGCATGGGCTTAGAAATTAATTTGCATAAATTAGCAAGCTGCAGGCAGTCCCACTCTCTGAACGATCCGCTGTCGTATCATTTCCCTTCGCTCCCTTCTCTCAGCAGGAAAACACTCTTACACCGCCATGCCCGCCCTGGTGCCTGCCTCCATGTCCACATGCCCACTCTGGGAACTGTGTTACCTCAGACAACCCCTCCCCCATTTCACACATACGCAGACCAACACACATACACACACCTAGGATCTTCCCAGTACAGAGAACTCAATTCCCTGCCCTCTCCTCCACCTCCTCAGCATGAGCAAATAGAAGGGAACCCACAGGCAGGCAAGCAGGCAGAAGAACACCTATCCACAGGGAATTTTGTTTGTCCCTGTTGTGCTGTCATGAGGGAACAAGGAGCAGGGCTTCCCCCTGGCTCTCGTTCCTTGCCTCCCTCCTGACTCACAAACATTCAAGCCTGCAGTAAGTGAATGAACTCAGCTCCAGTCCCTGTTACTCCAATGTGAGGATCATTAGCAACATTAGCAGCAGCACCCCACCCCAGGCTGCTGTGCTCTACCTACAGCAGAACTGCACTGTTGCTCCACTGGGGAATGCTACTGACAGACCAGCTAACTCAAACACTCACATCAGAATACACTTCAATGCAGTTACAACTAGACAACAGATTAAAGTGGCATGATTTATCAAAGGCCTTTGCCTACGCTCTCTACAGTATGTCTCACTGAGCGATGATGTATGTTTCTTTACACAGAGAAGATAATTGCAGTGCGGAGCACAGTGTGGTGTAACTTTTTCCAGAATCACAACTCTGTTGAACCAGACTAACATCTGTCAGCCATAAGGCCAGGCAGCCTCTGTGACCTAGAGTCAACCTCACCCCTCTGGGGCGTGTGGCTTTGTCTGTTCCCCTCCCTCGCTGGCACCATCCCTAGACCCAGATACCCAGACGCTGGCCCAAACCACATCGTCTGAGGCTGCCCCAGCCCACCTTTTAGTGAAGAACAGTCTTGAGCTGGTTATGGGAGATGATATGGATGACGGTGGCTGTCTAAGTATTGCTTTCTTTATAAATAGGCGCGACAGCTCCTTCTGCTTGACTCATGGTGGGAAGGGAGGAAGTCTAAGAATTAAGACCTCCTGGATTTTCTTAGGCCTCCTCCAGTTCACTGACCCTGGATCCCCTGGAATACGATCAACACACATGTACACACACATGCTCATACACACACACACACACACACACACACATACACACACGCATGACTTCACACATGTGTCTAGGGAGTCTCACTCACACTCATAGACGGGAGAGTTCGTGGTAATTATTCTAACACATCCAAGACTGGCCACATCCCATTCATTACCATAACATGTTGTAATGAAGTTTAATCCCTGGTCATGTTGTCTGTGGTTGGAGAGTGGTGTGTGGCTCCGATCCTCCACCACTCCAGATGTCTTCCAGGCTGTCTCTCTACACTGCTATGCTAGACTGAAGACATGACATTCTGTATTACCCCACCTTTAGCCATTTCCTCCTTTTTTATCTCTGCTTTTCTCCTTGTAATTTCATTTTGACCTCATCCATCGTTGTTTCTTCCCTCCTCCCCCATCCCATTTTTCCCATTCTGTTCCTTCTTCCACATATCCCCCCATCTCTAAGAGAGTGTGTTATTTATTTCATCTGAATGCAGGGCTCTTTGGTGCACGCTTCACACAGAAATCAATTTCAGCTCAGGCAGCATAACCAAACAAAGCACTGCACTCATTTCAGCACGGGCATAGATGTAACCTATCTTTCTCATTTTCTCCCTCCTGCTCCGTTATTGGAAGACATTTTGTTCTCACTCTGATGCCATTATGTCAATCACTGCAGACATGTGGTGATGTGTGAATGCAGCTGCTAAATGAGTCATGGCAGGCAATGATCATTAGAGACAAGAAAGCTGGGTGCTTCCATCTGTTAATGTATATCTCAGTCTGGTTGCATAGGTCTTGCTCATTCCACATTTTTTTGTAGTTTTTACTATATGTTTTATGACTTTGGGGATATATGAGTGTTTTTTGTTTGTGTGTGCAGCATGATGTATGTGTGCATGATTGAATTTTGACACTCAGAAGCTCCTTGTCCTTACTGGACGACAAGATGGTCTGTAGACAGAGAACTAGCTTCCTCCCAGCGCTGTGTGAATGAGTGCGATGGAGCTGCCCGCTCTCCAGCATCCTTTTCCCTGCCAGCCAGCCCTCTTTGTACAGCAGCCGAGACCACCAGTTAATGCAGCCTCTGGATTGGCCTCTTTCCTTGCTCTACTTTTATTGATTTCAACCAGACACAGAGGCAGACAGAAAGAAAGGGCCTTTTCAGGAAGAAGTTAAACGGTCAAGTAGCGGGTGGAGGGTGGCTTTCACCACTTTATTGACGAGGTGGAAAAATGTCACTATTATGGAGGCCCTTGCAGCAGATAGTGAGCTGATTGGATGAGTGCCCCCAGGTCAGACTGGAGCGCGTTCCCTCTGCAGCCAAACAAGAGCAAATAAAAGGCCAGAGGAATCCGCTTGAACTGGAGCTGAGGTTCCTCTCCACCAGGCCTCTCTTTAGGCAACATTTCTATGGGTGTAGAAGGCTGAGTGCTTAGAATCTGTGCTGAGGGCTGATCTCTGGTGGTCTCCTTCCTTCTTTACTCTCTTCTCAAAGCCCTCTGGGTTTGCACTTCAGCATGACTTGAACAAGACTTTACAGCCCTGTTAGGCTACTCTAGGGACTTCCATGTTTAACATTTTACACGAGCTCATGATACACATAAATGTAGAACCTGCGGTAGATTGTCGTAACTACAGCTGGCTAGCTGTGTGACTTTTTCTGGTGTTCATAAAAGGGGGTGAGGGATGAAGGAAGTGAGGAGGAAGGCGGAAAGGAGGGAGCTAGAGATTGAAGGAGGGAGGAAAAGGTATATCGATAGAAGATTGTCCGAAAATAAAGGGGAAAGGATGAAAGGATGCTTGCAAAGAGATACCAAGTGTAGATAAAGATTAAATAAGACACTGAATCTGCCTTGTGAGATGGGACTGTGAGTCCTGACGAATGGTCAGGGGTTCAACCATAAGTCACTCAGGCCCTGGCTGCTGACGTCAAGCAGGCTAATTAGCCCAGCATATCATCTGGCTGGCCCCTCCTAGCAGCACAAGACAGACCTCTGGAAAGGTCAGCATACCACAGCATAGACAGAGGAGTGCTTAATCAGAGGTGAAATGGTTTCTTTTCCAAATTGATTCCAGTTTGGATCAGACAAGAGTGTCTTGTGTTCTAATTGAGCCACTTAGAGACTTAAGGGGAAGGCGGAGGGCACTTTGAGGATGGCTTTTAAAACAGGACATTAACCAACAAAAAGTGTTCTGCTGACATCTGGGCCAGGGCCCAAAGAGTCTGTCTGTCTGTCTGTCTGTCTCTCTGTCTGTCTGTCTGTCTGTCTGTCTCTCTCTCTGTCTGTCTGTCTGTCTGTCTCTCACACACACACACACACACACACACACACACACACACACACACACACACACACACACACACACACACACACATCCCCAGAAAAACAGAGCAAATGAATGCAAACTCTGCAGGAATGTTTGTCCCTCTGCATTGTATAAAATAGCAAAATCACTTTTATAATGTTGACGCATAACAGTATGAAATAAATATTTTCTCTTCTAACTCACAAAGTAAACTAAGAACCATTAAGACAGGACCCCTGAGGTGTTATATCTTTTTACACCCTCTTAAAATCTCTTTTTACAACAGGCTTGTCACAGCCATGTATACATAGTAGGAAACATCTGAGCTCTCCCACACCCACACACACACACATCTGCACACTGCACATTCACCCACTCCCTTATGCTGAATGCATAATATATGTAATGAAATAATGTTTCCAGTGGGGATGGTTGTGGCTGGGGGATGGAGATGTGTAGTGAATATCAATGTGGCTCCCCCTAGACTCGCTGGTTCAATTGGTGTGATGGTAGGGGGTAAATGAATATGTGGGAGTGAGAGAGGCTTTATCCCTTTGCCCAAAGCTACTGTGAGGAGTCCACACAGCAATAGGGATGCTCTCCATTGGCCCTCTCAGTCATTATGATGCTTAAGATTCATACATGCTAATTTGACGGCGCTTCCTCTGTCTTCCTCTACATCCTGTGTCCAAGCTGGAACTAGATGAGGTTTAACCCTCTGGTCTTCAGAGCACCGACTGCCTTCTCTTAATTAGCCTACACCAACCACCTTTCAAATAAGCCTTGTGAAACGATGAATTTAGCTATAGGGATGTGATATACTGGGCGGCAATGATAGGGACTACATCTCCCCTCCCTCACACAAGCCAGCAACAACACTGGCAGGCCTAGCTGGATCCCACTTTGTGAAGAGATCGTCCTACTCTAACACAGACACTAGACACTCGAGTTTGACCTGCCTTGAACCACAGCTTGTCCAGAAAATATCAGTGAATATCAGTGGAGAGACAAATTGCATTTTCCCCTGTTCCTCACCTTGACTGACTCAAGTGAGCTCATCTGTTCCATTCTGTCAGAGTGGATATGCTGTGTCTCTGTCAGGCTGGGCTTTGATGTTTTAAACATCACCATTAATAATGTTTTCAGCATCAAAATTAATTGCTTTGCTACTGTGTCCTGCTCTCTTCCTCCTAAGCTGAAGCATGCATAAATCAAGACTAACTACCTTTGTCTTGAAATTTTGAGGCCAGGAATTTGGAGTGCGACCAATCTTGAATGTGGCCAAGGAGTACAAGCTGTGTGTGTGTGTGTGCATGGATGTGTTTGTTTGTGCAAGGGCTGTAGGTAAATGTGAACGTCAAACCTCATCTGGGACACTTTTGCAATGCCTCAGACCTTTTGTGTGTCATCCAGTGTCATCCAGAGATACTACTTTTTAAGAAAAATTGAAATATTGCAGCTGTCACTGAGTTAGCTTTGGGATGTAGTTCATTGCAGGATGTGGTGACTTTTGAATTACTTTGGATTAGACGCTAGAGAAGTATTTTTGTGACTTCCAGATGTTCTGTTATCTATAATTCCCAGCTGTGTTCTGAGAGGTTAAATGAGCTGGAAAGTTTCTGTCCAAGTTCTGTTTTACTCATCAAACTCAGGGAAATGTAATTAGTCCCTTTTTTGAGTTCACATCGCCTAGCAACTCACCCCTAAATAAACAATAAAAAAGAATGCCCTCCTCTTTCATTTTGCCACACCCCTCATCTGCCAAGCTCCTCCCCCTTGACTGGCTTTGGCCCTGCCCAGTCTCTGGGGCCCTGCAATGTGAAGACGGGGTGAGGAATGTGTGAAGCATCCAAGGAAACATGAGCTGCTATTTTCCCACAAGTATGAAAAAACAGAGGCCATGGCTGTGGAATCTTTCTGACGCAATCAGCTAGTGGGACGGCCGCTGTACAGTTGCAGTTTGGACAGGAGCTGGGGCTCAGGTCAGGGTGTTGTTAAAGTTGTAGTCTTAGGACTTACAGATCTAAGCTGGACCTGTGGGGGGTGAGAGAGCTGCTGACTAGAGTAAAAGCAGCAATGCTCTGGTGGACAGAAAGACAGCAGGAGCTGCTGAATGGCCCCATATGGGAGCGCTCCATAGTTCCTGCTATTTCATTTTTTGACAGACATCTGTGGGTGCAGCCTATTAATTGTTTGTTGGCCAAGCCGTCATTTAAAAAGCAGACGGCAGGGTGGCTTTTACAGAGATGTGAGAGGGAGGCAGAGAGCTGAAACAGGAGAGAGGATCACTGAAGAGGCCCCCGAGAGGCCGTCCCAGAGACCCAGATGATTACCACGCCACTGTTGCCTCTGTAATTCCTCATAAATTAAGACACAAGGTTGAAAGGAATTCCCAAACACAAAAACAGAGCAAACTTCAATGAGTCTCTCTCTTTTTTTCCTGATCTAATTATCGCGGCCTCCATAATCGCTGTTATATTCATCATAGTGTTCAGTATTTATAGGGTCTGTTTTCATCATAGTAATAATGTCACTCTGGAATTCCCATGCAGAGAGAGAGAGACAGAGAGACAGACAGAGAGAGAGAGAGAGAGAGAGAGAGAGAGAGAGAGAGAGACATAGATCACAGAGTATAGGAAGGAGCTGGAGATGGGGAGGGCTGGTTCTTGGATCCAGATATTATTTGATGTTGCGGCCACAACAACAGGGCCGCTTCACTTCCTCCCTGCAAATGCCCCCTAGTTTTCCCTCGACTTTCCCTGCCTCTCCACTTCTGGAGTCTCTAATCCCTGATCCATGTCTGGGCCCTGACTGGGTCCTGGAGCTGGCACTGAGCCTGCCTCACTTTCCTAAGCCCCTTATAGCTGGGAAACTACAGGCCTACTACATACTATACACTCCAGATCAGGGTTGGGGTCAATTCATGAATGAACTCATCAAGTCAATGAAAATCTGTGAAATTCCATGTTTCTTTAGTTTTTTCTTACCACATATCTGAGATTACATGTAGTGTTATATATTAGCAATACTCAATATCATAAAATGTTAAAGGTACATAACATGTAATCGTAATACATACATTATGATCGAATGTATTTGATTAATAATGTTCCAAATCAATTCCAATTCTGTTTCCTTAGAGCTGGGTGCAAGTCCAATTCCAATTCCAACATTCTTTCTTTCTTTCTTTCTTTCTTTCTTTCTTTCTTTCTTTCTTTCTTTCTTTCTTTCTTTCTTTCTTTCTTTCTTTCTTTCTTTCTTTCTTTCTTTCTTTCTTTCTTTCTTTCTCCCGCCTCTGCATCACTAAACTCTGTTCATGTGTGCATCTTGCTCACTCCAGGCTCCACTCTCCCGCTCTCTGTCTCTCTGCCCCCCACCCCACCCCTATTCCAAGGGAACCTACTGCCTCCTGTTCTCTTCCCCCACAATGTTGCTCCCAGTATTTGGGTATATATTTAACACCCGCATGTGAGGCCTGGTGAGAGTGCCTGGGGAATGGAAAGGAAAACAAGCATGCCCTCTCTCCCGGCCCTTTAGAGCTGGCCTGCTATAAATACCTCCGGGTGGCGCGCCAGTTCCAGCACCAGTGGCATGGGAACTTCTCTCCCTCCTCTGGTCCGTTGCTGGGCCACCAAAGTCCAGTCTGGGAAGGCTGTGGCCGGCAGGCTGGCTTTGGAGGTGGGTGGGTAGGTGTGTGTGCAATGTGGGCGGTGTGACATGATAGGAAAAGAGTAGGGCGGGATGTGTATGGCAGTGAAGGTCTGCCTGTGTGTTTTGTCTGCTTCTCTGAGGAGCATCCCTGTGTCTTCTCCCTTTCTCCCTCCCTTCAAAAGACTTCTTGTATACTGCATTTAAGCTGTTTTGCCTTAAGATTGTATGAATATGTGCTTTTCAAAGTGTTAAAAAAAACAGATCCCCTTTTCTTCGCTGCGGTGAAGCGTTTGTTATGTTACTTCCCCAAAAAATTGATTTAGACTTTTCAAAGGTTTGTTCTTCACAGTGCCGTCTCCCTGTGTCGGTGCGCGACGGGCTCAGCTCATATTTTCTGAGTTTGAGGTAATAGTTTTAAACTGACAGACTAAACACATCTCTCTCCCTGGCTGTTCCACTTCTACTGAGTAAATAGTTTTACGTACACAAACACACACACACACACACACACACACACACACACACACACACACACACATGCACAGCGGGTGACTGGCTTAGTCTAATGATTATTTCCTTTTGGTTTGTGGGGAGTAGTGAGAGCTTGCTGGGTTGTAAGTTAAAAGATATGGGCATAGGGCCTCTTAGGACGCTTGCATACCTTTTTCTCTCCGAAAATGTTCGGTTAGCCATAATACTTATAGGTGCAAGGTAGACATCATCCTTGTGTTGTATGTCGCAGCATCATATTGTGTTGTAGGAGGACACTAATATATATCTTATAGATTCTACACTACTGTTACAATAATCATGACTAAATATCACTATATGTTTTTACTAAATAAATAGGTTGTGTCTGTTCCGGTGTCAGATAAAGAAAAGAGGCAAGATATTCAGCATCATAGCTTTTTGTTTTGTCATTTAACATACTGAGTCTACAGATTAAATGTCTTTGTTGTTCCTTTTTCCCTCACACCTCTTAGCTTGCTCCCTATGTCTCTTTTTCTCTCCCTGTCCAATACTCTCCTTTCCTCTCTCCCACTCCTACAAGGCTCACTTGTTATTTTTTCGTACAAGGTCCTGTAATTAAGTTTGACATAAGCACAGGGATTAAATATGCGGTTTAGGAGGGAGAGAAAGGAGCTCTGTTACAATCTCAAGGCCAGCTGTAAAATGGAACCAGATTGCGACACTTGGAGTTGGAAAGTTTGGGAAAGGTGCCGAGACTGGAGCTGCGTTCAACCAACAACGGGATCTGAGTCCTGCTCCAGCGTTAGAGCAGCCAAAAGACTACTGGGTCTCCGGCCAAAAAAGCTAATATTAAAAATCCTTAGGCAAAAGACTAACACTCAGTCCAATCCAATGATCATTTCTTCTTCAGCTAAAAGGCTGCCATCTCCCCCAACTAAAACCTTAACTATTATCTGTCCAACCAGATGACTGCTACTAACCCCAGCCAGCTTATAACTCTTACCCCAGCCAAACACTCCACAGCCAGAACACTACATAGTACACAAAATGCTATCTAGTAAACTACCGAAGTAAAATGTACAAGCCTAGTGTGTTGTTTCCTTCAAGAAAAGACAACTAATATCTGAGTCAGGGGTTACGCTCGATTATCAAAACCAATAGACAGCAATAGATTTTCTTAAAGACTAATTCCATGGCAAAAACATTATTTAGTATGTTTTCAGGTGACCAAATGACTGCTCTCACAAGTCAAGACAAATACAACAATCAAATCCATAACTTCCTACTGATGGTAAGAATGGAAAAGTTATTGTAACTCTGACCCATAATGCAGCAGGAAAAACCATTTCACATGCTATCACTCAATCACTGACATCAAATATAGAAATATAGGCTAAGATCAGCCCCCAGTGCACTGAGCGTGTCGACAGGATTTTCTTCTGTTCTGAACTCTGAGGTCTCACATGGAACTTTGCATTCTTAAATAACTCTGGCAAAATGCTTTAATCTTAATGAGTCTGAACAGCAAATCTCTCATCTGCAGCAAAAAGGATTAGGAACGCAGAAAAAAAGGCTGCCGTTCCACTTTGATGAATTGTGTTTAGAAAATCCCCGGGCATGAAGTTCCCCCAATGAACAAAGCGTGAGGCGAGAACGGATGCTTTTAAACAACACAAGTTATCTGAGAAAAACAGAACATGCATTTAACTGAAAATACAAAAGCAGAGCTGATTCGACGACTCTGCGAATGATAAAAGTGACTAACTCTTTTCACAGTCCACGGTAGCTTTGCACAAATTACGTGCATTGTGTTTTCAGTGCTTCGTCACTGGTGTGCTTATTTATTCTGCGTGATGCATGCTGCTATCGTTAAGCATAAATAAATGAATTCATAATTTTTTGCCTCTTGGTTGAAGCACTATGAATAGCTGACACGATGAATGAAGAGAGGAGTTGATGAGCACGGACGGATAAGTGCCCAGAAGTGTTGCATCAAACACCAGAAAAGCTGCTGTGGTTATCCCCAGCGCTGAAAAGAGGACCAGCGTTTCTCTGTGAGGGTGAAAATATAGTTAAGTATGCTATTATGCGGAGGTGTTTATTTATTTTTGATTAATACATTATTGATAATATGTTAATGTAATCCAAATCAAAGCAGTTCAGCGTTTACTTGATTAATTATTACGCTGTGGTGTTATTTCCCCAAACAGTGTGTCTGAGTGGTAGAGGTTAGTGCAGTCAGCCTCTGGCTAGTTCAGACTGCTCAAACTACAAAGAGCTTCACTGCCCTGGGACCTGCTCTCGGTTCCCCTGTTCCGACCCTCCACCCACCTCCCCCAATGCCCCCAGGCCTTTAGAAAACTACTCTGGATGATTTTCACTGTATTTATTTTACCTTTCCTTCCAAATCAGCGCTCCCCTTTGTTTCTCGTAATGGACGTAGGAAGTAGATATTGCTGATGCAGTCCAAATAAATACAATCCATATTAATGAGAATACACTATATCCTCCTGAAATAAATGAGCATTTCACTAAGGTGTGATGTTTATATGTTTATATATATATATATGTATTGCCTCTATATATATATATATTATTGTCCTCCTGCTCAGGACAAGTCTTCATGGTGCAAAGACGTCAATGTCCTTGTGTGCGCAGAGTAGTGATAAATATTACCATGCACTTGACCTCTATTGATCCCCCGGTAGGATGTATACCCACTCCAGTACGCTGAGCCTAAACATCTGGCCACCAGAGTGCTCCTTTGAATGACAGATAACATCTGGGAAGTCTGCTGCTATCACAGGAAACAATGTTCCTATCTACCCGTCCCCGCCCCTCTATCTCTCTTCACTCTCTCCCCCTCTTCCCTCTTGCCCCATCTCCTGCTCATACGCACATCCCTCTCATTGATTTCCCATTAACCCCTTCTAGACTGTGAGTATCCGCCCACCCAGACACGCAGACACCAATGGATTGATTAACAGCGTAATGGCATCACTATGGCCGCCGGTCCTCATCAGCCTGACCAGGGCTGGGCGATCCGGTCCGTGTCCAACTGTCCGCTACACTCTTCAGTCTTTCTCTCCACTCTCACAGATCTTCATTTGGCTTCTTCGTTGCATTGTCAGCCTTCCTTTCCTTCTCCTCTACATTTTTGCCTTCTTCCTTTCATTTCTTCTTTTCTTTCATTCCTTCCTCCCTCCCTCCCTTCCTTCCTTCCTTCCTTCCTCCCCTCCTTCCTCTCCAACTTCCTTCCTTCCTTCCTTCCTTCCTTCCTTGCTTTCTTCCCCCCCACCCTCTCCAACTTCTTTCCTTCCTTCCTTCCTTCCTTCCTTCCTTCCTTCCTTCCTTCCTTTCTATCTATCTGTCTGTTTGTTTGTTTGTTAGTTTGCTACATCCTTTCATGGGTTTTTCCTCCATTTCCTTCCTTCCTTGCTCCCTTCCTTCCTTCCTTCC
>OMLI01088416.1:0-16719 GCA_900302605.1 Rondeletia loricata | reverse complement strand
GCCAGCAGCTGTGGCGGTGTGTTTTATTGGACAGATAAAACCTTTTCGTGGGTAAAGATTGATGTTTTCTCCACATACCAGCGCACCATATAATCAAGGTAATTTTGAAATATGTCAATCCTATTTATTCTTTCTCCTATAAGGCAAAAATTTAGGAGGCTTCAAGAGATATTTTGACATTTTGTGTTTTAGTTTGTTATTTTTCCAGACACTTTAAAATGGTTTGTTATCATTGTTTGAACTTTGAAACTAAGGGGCACAACAAGTCTTTGCCAAAGTGTCTGGGAAAGAAAAAGAACCCACTAAAATTCAAAATGTCACGGTGTCCCTTTAACAGCTAAGTGTACACAAGAGATTCAATTGTCTGTCTCCATACTACAGCTAGAAAGACGGGGGGAAATCTATTATCTCCAGAAGTAGAGCATAGTGGTAAAAAGCCAATAACCCATAAAGGTTCTGAAAGTCAAAAGCACTGATTTCTTTCCCTCTTTCTTTACTTTTACCTGAAAAACAAGTGGAAAAACAACCAAACTTGATATCAGCTAATCTTTGTCACATTATCAAATTATTGACTATTGGTGACATCACGGTCTGACTGCAGTGTGGCACGGACCCTCAGCAGAATTTAGCAATCAGGTTGGAGGTACACATCTCTGTTGTCGGGTGAAAACCTCGTATCTCCAAAATACCAACTTGTCAGGAACTAAGAAAAACAGTCTTGTTTTTAGCTTGACTACCACGTATTTTCAAGTTCAAGAAAATCACCGAGCTACTTCCTGTACTTGTTACCATATTGGGATCATCATTTACTTCCTCTGTATTAGAAGTAACCTACTGCTCAGTCAAAGAGCGGAGCTGTTCAATCTGTGGACGTGACACCACGGGTGGACAGGGATATTCTGTTAATTGGTTTATTCATGGCAACAAGGAGACTCAATCGCCGGGTGTCAAAGGTTCATGTAAACAGCTTAACCCAAATAAGTCCTTAACCGGAGTATCGCCAATAGCCGTGTTGCTCTGTGCATGTAGAAATAGCCAGTATGTGTCTGCAAGAAGAAGAAGATCCTTTCTGTGTTACAAGGCCAATGTTTCTGCTTTATGCCTTTTATACAACACTGAAAAGGGGAGATAGTTTCTTTTGAATGCACCAAATTTTCTTCTTTCTTTCTTGTTCCTCTGTGGGAAAGAGTAAGTGACTGCACTGCCTGCCATATCTAAAACTGATCATTAAAAAAAGGCCTGGGCAGACGTAAGCAGTGTTTCCTCATCCAGAGGCCCATGAAAGACGAGGCTTTCAGCACCACTGCCAGCAACAAAGTCATTGATTGTTTCATGCATTTTTCTCCATATTTTATAGAGGACATTCATGAGAGGCATACAGTGAAGCTGAGGCAACGGGGAGAACGTTCTGGCTGTGTGTGTGTTGGGCCAGCAGAGGCTACAGACATCACACGAGCACAACTCAAAACTCTCGACGGCACTTTGACGGAACGGCCACGTCGCCATGGCAACCTCTGTGAAGGTGGCAACTCCCTTGTTTCTCTTTGGGAGGAAATGATCTACGGCATGGCGATTGGTATATTCTATTGGCATCCATCATTCACGTTTCCATTCTCATGCGTTGAGCTAAATATATTGCTGTCCGACAAATGCGATGACAAATCTGTCGGTGTGACCTTTCCTCATACTTGTGAGGGTTTACAGAGGATTTGCACAGGATTTGATGCATTGCTTTCATGTTTTCTCTGGAACATTGATTTCATTTTGACCTCTGACTGGACGGAGTCAGATCAAATAACGCACTCATTCCAAAAATGACCAAAAAGACGCATGTATAGCAATGTGTAAAGACACGCTTGGTTACCACGTCGTCGCTGCCGTCCGTAGGGTGATCGATAAACCATCAGGGGATACATGGGAAGAAAACAGAGCACAGCAGCCCAGGAACATGTAGAAAAGCACATAAGACGTTTCATAAGCTGAGTGCTTTGAGGAAATCAGTCTTCCAGCTCATGGTCTGTTCTCATTACTACTATCTGGGAAGCGCTACCCAAGTATTAGGACTCACACCACCCGTTTCAGAGGCGGCTTCTCCCCGCAGGCAGTCAGGATCATGAACACTGGCACTGGAACAAAGCGGGCTGACACGCACATGCACACACACAAAATGAGGACTGTCTTGTTTTATTGCTGTATGTTGTTGTTTAATGTGTTTTTAACATGGGTATAAAGCACTTTACTTTGTATGTGTATGGCTGGGGAGAGAGCCAGGGCACAAGCTTTTCATTGCACTGGAACATACTGGCTGCATTTTTAATGCATATATGACAATAAACTTCAACTGAACTGAACTGTAGGAGCAGAATATCTACATTAAGTGTTTTTTTGCAGATACAAAAATACAAAACAATAGATGTCACCATTAACAATTGTTTGCAATCCTGCAGTCAACCTCTCGGCTGCAATATTACACATTTGATAATGTTAGATTTCTGCCAGTAACATCATTTTTTGCATTTTATTTATTTAACCTTTATTTGACCTGCAGGGTAAACCACACTGAGATTAAAATCTCTTTTACAAGACGGCCCTGGCCAAGAAAGGCAGCACACAGAAACAACATTTAAACATCCAAACACCCAAAACATCCTCAGCATGGAGTTTAACGACTAATAATTACCACCGCTTAATTTGCACCTTCCGATACGATGTTTCTCACACATTTTAGTGTGATTCCGCTGTGACATTTTCTCTCAGCACGCCTGCGATGTCGTCTCTGGTATTTCTGTCCTAAAAGAAATATCAGTCCAATAGCTTTCATGGATTCAGAGAAATCCTTACAGTAGATCTCCTCCTCATGTTTGAATTATCATCTCTTAAAGGCAGATATATGAACGACAGAAGCCACCTCACTCAGGTGTATCGTGTGTCTAGTAAACAGCTCTCATGTTTCTCAGGTATATATGTGCCTCATTTCCACCTGAGACAAGGTGTAAATGTGTCCGTCTGTCTTTCCTCAGAATGTACAAACTGAAACTTTGGTTTTGATCCCAAAAATGATTAATTCAAGTTCTCGATTTATCCAATTTACATGAAAAACTGCTCTGTAGCCCCATTGCTTTACATGACTGGATTACTTCACCTTCATTTCCATCTGTTCATCCCATTTCTTTTTTCATTCATGAATAATCGCGTCGTCCTTTTAGCGCAAACACGGTGCGCAGTGTGCAACTGATGCTCCGGATTAGCGCTTCAATTCAGCACATGGTATATTGTAAAATCATGATGAAATGCCCAGAATGAACCACGTGAGAAGAAAGGCATGCTTGCGGTTTAAACGTTTTGGAAGTAACCTACCAATCAATGCAAAGGAATGAGCTGTGTTACCATAAAACGGGAGATATCTGGATCTGCCAGATTTTGGGGAAACTGGGCATGTTGCTATGTAAATGACGGCACCGCATGAATACTTGATCTAGACATTCATCACACATGAGATGGTGCAAATACACACACTTACATTTCACTCATGCATGAACATTTATACATTTATATACATATATTTATACGTAGATAGATGGATAGATGGATAGATAGATAGATAGAACTGGGCCAGCTGAGGGACTTTGTGCATGATTTCTGGCCCGCAGCTGAAAAGGGTTGGCAATCACGACCTCCACTGCAGTGTATATTGAGTGCCTAACAGTGCGTTCACATTACGGGCTATAAAAGCTACTAAACGGTCTGGCGTACCAAGCTACATCGTCGCCAACGGAGCAGGAAAGTGTCGTCGGCGTTTCATGTCGTCATCACGGTGTGCGCGCCAAATAATAACGTTGTTTTTGTCTCGTTTTAATCGTATTTGGCAAATAATCGTTCTTGTTAATTGAAATAATTCATCAAGTAAATAATAATAAAGTCAATATAACGACTCTACCTTCCCTCTACTCTGACTGGTTCTTAGGATTGCACCTCCCACCAGCTTGTGTTGTAAGTTACCAGAGCCAAAGCTAATGCACTGCTCTGTTATAAAATATAAATAGACTTGGCGGGTTTATTACAATCAAGAAGGCTATTAATGATTTCAGTCACGGAATCAGGCGATGATTGAAGTCCTGTAGAGAAATTGATGTCGGATGCTGCTGATTACTCTATTATTAGACTATCATTTTTCAATTTGACATTTTTTGTAACAAGGTCGATCTGTTCATCAGTTGTATTGTTAGTTATTATGTGACGAATATGTTTTTTGCTATGATTGTGAGTTGCCTTGTGAGATTACGCTGGAATAAAGTGAAAAGGTACTGGAGGGGGGGAAAGGTTATACGGTGCTCTTATCTGCCCTACAACTGCCCTTGACCCGCTGAACATCTGGTGATGATTTCACGCAATCCTAATTAGTCAAGGGTCGGGGGAGCAACTCCAACAAAAACTAATATTACATCTTGCTTGTTTGTTATTCAAATAGCAGTATGCTTAATAAATGGCCTTGATTCAATCTCGCTTCACTCAAACAGGCAACAATTCTCCCTGCAGAGTATCTGACTCACCCTGAGCCTATAAAAGCAAATACACACAAATATGAATTTACTATGCATGAAGTCAAATGAGGCGTACAGAAATGTGAGTATAGATTTGAAAAGATTGATCTAGGTTGAGGTGACTGACCCTTATTAAGCCGCACCGGCTGCTGTTGGAAATAGGGGTCAGAGAAACGAGGACACAGGTGCTGCAGCTTTGAAAAGGAAAAGAAAAGTCTAATTTCCATAAACTGTGTAAAGTCTGCTTTTTACAGTTACGCTGCTGCCTTCAGTCTCCTTCGCCCTTGAAGTCATAATAGACTTTACCCCGGTTTAAATCGGTTATATTGTTAAATATCAAGCAGCGGCCATTATTTTTCGCCCCTTTTCTATTTCTTTGACAGGGCAGCCCTTGTTGAAGAAAGTGTGTCCAGTTTAACCCCTTGGCCCATGGTCCATTTCTGAAAGGCACCTTTTCTTCGGATGTGTTATTTTTAAACATTTCCATTCAGGTGACAGGAAATGGCAAAGACTTGCCACGCCTTCCCAAAAGGGCACGGTGGAATAAACGGTACCGAGAAGCTGGCTGACCTAAAGCACCGTTCAGGACAACTGGGAAAAATGTCGCTGACATGCTTGACAGACAGTGTACATGATAAAATTATGATAAGCTGTCAAAGCCCAATGCAAAGACAACAGGATATAAAAAGGATCTAACACAGGCATGAGGCGCTTTGCATACTCAGACGCTCAAGGCTATAGTGAAATATTTGGTGCAGCATGCAAAAATATGTGATTCCTTCAAAAACACTCAAGCACTTGATATGACTTGACAGAGTAAAAGAAATGAAATCTGTTGCTTATTTTGTGCCGTAGAAGAATTTCTGAGATGTAAAACCCGGTGTTGTGGTTTGCAGATTTCGACATCTTTTCCACGTAGTGATGTGTGTAGTCTAGTCTGCTTATCGACAGCATGGACAACGTGCGCCAAGACCTGTAAGCAGCCAGCTGGTGCAGCCTAGAAGTTGCCCAAAACGTTCCCAGCCAGACGGTTTTCTTTGCCACTGCTACACTCCTCAGCCAAAACACGCATCTGATGACAACATCCCATACACTGCCCACATCAACTATCAAACATGATCATGGGTTTCTGCTGTTTCTGCACTGCACGTCCCAGAAATCACTCGTCAATCAGTGTCCAGTATTGTGTCGTCTTCTTCCTTGGATTTTCTGTTGATGAAGTTTGAGTTTCTGTAGGTGTCGCTCTCTTCTTTCTGTTCAACCATGGTGGCTATCACTGCTCATGCTAACTACCCAGTTCTTCTTTTGCTTATTCCAAACAAGCCACCATTGCTGCAAACCACATCACTTCCTGTGTGCTAGAGGGTTATTTCCCCCCGGGAAAGACCTACCAGACAACGGGTGTTTAGAACAGCAAATGTAAAAGTTTTCATGAACTGGGTATAGGTTGATATAACAGGTATTATCTTATATCAATCGGCGATAGAGTGGCAAAATTATGAATGATTTTTTTTTATCTTTTCCCAAGGGCTGTCAATATCTTATTCATTTTTAATGGGACTTGTGAATTATGACCATCTTGTTTGGCCATCACTGGGCAATACAGACATATACTGTACACACACACACAATCAATATTTCATGAACGATTACAACAAATTCTTTAAACTGTATTGCATTCTGTATGTGCCCCTATAGGATTTAATCTCTGTCTCCGTCTCAACTTTCATAGCGTCTATCTCAATAAAGAAAAAGTACTAAGGGGAGAGTCCTGTTTCAAAAGAGCCAGGACACATGTTGGAAAGTAAGATCAAGCCGAGCTTGTTTCACCTGGGACTGAGAGAAATAAATGAGGTGAATGAGTTGCTTTTAGTTTTTTGTAATCATATACTTTCCTGAGGCCTAAAGTTAATCCAGCATCAGTGCATTTTAAGTCACCAGGCACTCAAATGGAAAGCTAATTGTGTGTCAAGTGTGCTTCATTCTTTCCATGTAATAAAGGCATTGGGGACGCAGTTTGGGGGCCGACAATCTAAATTGAATCTCATACTTTCCCCTTAAGCGTTTTCTTTGCAGGCCTACTCTCCACAGAATAGTTGATACAGATCAGACAGAGTTGGAGAGGATAAAGTTCAGCGAATGAGGGAGGGCTTTTTTACCTCTATCATACATAGTTGGCTGCCATTCACAGGGGCAAGATTTCCCCAAATGTGTCTTCTTTCACTGACTGGGAATCCAGTATCGTTAGCAAGAAACCATCTTCAAAGTGAGTGTAGACTCCATCAAGTCATACCTTCAGGTGATGATCACAGTTTGAAATGAAATCTGTGGATACAGACTCGCAAACGATATTTCCTATCAAGTCTAGCATCACGTTGCGGTCATTTCCTTTACAGGACATTGATTCATATCCTAACTCATGCAGGCAGACGTCCATATCACACATAGTTACAAGCAGGAAGAAGCAGAGACTTTCCCATAATGTGTTTAGATTGTTCATCACTCACTTTGATTGACGGTATAGCAAACACACACACACATTTTTCATATATTTTGAGTTCTTCATTTTTACCACAGTCTATGGAGGCAGTTACATCTAGATCAAATACAGAATCTATATTTTATAGAAGATATAAAAAAGGTAGCAAAAGGTTTTGGAAGAGGGCATGTTTGCTTCCACTTTGCCCTCTGCACACACAGTCACATCCTTGTGTTGTTGAAATTGAGAGGATTATTATTCTTCATTCATTCATTATTCATTCTCTAACCCATAAACCTCACCTACATGCATAACCTTTCCCCTTAGCCCCACCTTACCCTAACCTAAAAATAATAAAAAGAAATCAAATCTGTCAAAACGTCCTCGCAAGTGACCACTTTTATGGGTTTTATGTTCTCATTGGGACATTTGGACCCCACAAAGCGGTAGCAATGTAAATCACACATACACACGCATACACAGACACACACAAATCATAATCATTTATAAGAAAAAACGCATAAATTCTGTATGTATATTTTACCAATCTCACCAGGAAAACAGGGATCCACTGAAGGACTGAAAGTACCTTCCTGTTAACGCTCCCCGTTAGCGTTCAGGTCTAGCTGTGAAGCAATGATCCATGACACAAATGATTCATGGGAGCGTGACATGTAATGTTTTATACCGCAGCAATGAAAATTTTATAAATGTCACCAAAAAAGGACATCGGAATCGCCAGGCAGAACAGTGCTATTCCTAGATGCAGATACTAGTGGGAGGTCTGGGATTTGGTGCGTGTATCTGGGCAAATTATTAATGGGTGATGGTTATGATACACAGGGCAAAGCGTAGAGGGACAACACTCCAAGTAACAGGAAACAATGGGTGACACAGGGTCAAATATCTATTCCAATGTTACCTGGCAACAAGAAACCAAAAAAAGAGGTGTGTGTGCGCGTGTGTGTGTTTGGGCTGGGTGTTAGTAAAGACTACAGGGAGGATAGTGACTATCAGACATCAGATTACACATTAGTAATGCATTTCAAAGACCAAAAAGGAAAAATGTATCATATGCACTGTTATGTCAGGATTTGGAAGATGATTGATATCAATCATCGTAGCACGGCTTAATACGCTGATTTTTAAAATCAATGAAAAATATGTTTTGAAGTGCATTTACTCGAAAAAATGAGACTCCAATATAAAGCAGAATTCACGTTTCTATTGATCTTACAAAAAACTGTTATCAGGAGCTAAAACCCAGAGAGCCACTGAGTCACAGACTGACTCTGTGAACCCTGCGAATGTTTGAGTTTTTACATCCAAATGAGATTTATTTTATTATAGTGCTACCGGATTATATTTTTTACCAGAAAATGTGCTCACATCCCTGTAAAATCACCTCGGGTTCTTTTCTTTTGATGATTTCTTCTTGTCTCTGGTGGTTTCCACCTTTGGCAAAGACATGCTCGTGTTAACACATGAATTCTGGTTTAGATGTTTTTCCCTTCAGTCTCATATCTCCGAGTCATGTGCATAAGTACAATTTATTTTTGTTCAAATTTGGACTGTGCAAATGTTGCCTACCTATTTTTGGGCAACCCATATTGGAATTTAAAAAATCATTACCTGAATTTCATCATTCAATATTTCTAAAATGTAGAGATGTCAGTCTTTAAAAGTGTTATTTTGTCACCCAAAGACTTAAGTAACCTACATCTAGGGCAACAAGGTGGCATACTTAGTAGGGAGACCACCCTTCAACAAAGGCCCGGGTTCAAGCCCCAGTGACAGCAAGCATCTGCTCCGCTGAAGTGTCCTTGAGTAAGACACTGAATCCCTTCCAGCTCCAGGGGCGCTGCTCTGTAGCTGACTCTGCATATCCGCCCCATCTACCTGCCTGCACGGTATTGACACTGTATTTGCACACTGTCGTGTTTCCAAAATATCTGTCCAGATCCCTGAGATGTGGCAATGTAATGAGATGGACTGTTGAGTCTCACATTGCGAGTGTAAACAACAGTAGAGTTGTTTCTGCCAAGTTACTCAGGCATCATAGCTGCAACGATTGATAATTAGCACTTCATTTGTGCCCCAGGTCACAATGACACTGGTAATTACAAACTGTATTTGAGCTAAACTAACAAGGAAGTATCAACTAGGCATCTCAACACTGTTGCTGAGAATGAGTCTTTGAGATAGGAGGGGATTTGATGATTACTTACAGTATTAATCCATGGAAATAAGTTATCAAATAATCTTTGTTTTCATTGCTTAACCTTAACCCTAACTTTAACCCTAACCTTAACCGAGGTTGTTTTACCTGCCTAAACTTAACCGTTAGCTAACGTGACAAACACATGAACATGACGTGTCCAATTCGCGCTCTTGTCACGTCATTATTTTATGGTGGAGGAACATAATCTCCACATTATTCGTGTCCACAACACGTAATCTGCATTTCAGAGTTCAAGCTCATTTCGGTGTTGAGATGGTGTGGGAAGGTGCTCAGTAAACGTATTTGGAGGAGGGTTGGGGAACAGTCTGCACGGTTCAGCTGACAGCACAATGTTGAAACAGCGTGTCAGGCGTCATTTCTTGTTCTACTTCACTCGGCTCATTGTGAAGCATGTAGGGGTTCGTTGCCTCAAAGTCAATAAATGTTACAATAAAGTTCTGTGCCCGCATGTTGCCTCCCCGTGCACCGAGAGGTATTGAATGAGTTGCTCTGACGGATCCACACGCTCAATGTGCTTGTTGTTCTCCATCCCCGTTATTGGTGCTCTGACTGTGATGTTTTGCCCATCTTATTTAGTCTCCCCTGCTCACAACCTGTCTTGAGTGCACCATGTGGATGATGGAAAGTACACAAACATCTCTTTGACCTCTCTGTTTCACAAAGAGCAAAAGGCCATTTCTTATCCACCATATACAATCTTTTAGCCATCTGTTCAGCAACGCACTTGCTAGGGTAGTTGGGGTTTCTCTTCTCGCCTCATGATAAGCGCTGCATGCCTTGGAGCCTTTCTCGACAAGTCTTTGAACACTACAGGATTCAGAAAGAAATTATCAATAAACAGACGGTAACAAGTGTCACCTCTGAATCAGATGAGAGAACTGTTCCAGCTGCAAAAGTCAACTTGACACTCAGATAAAGGAACCAATAGGAGACTAATTACCCCAACATTGTGCATCACACATTTTATTCAGCTTTATAACCGTTTTATCCCCAGTACAAAACTCTGTCAACAGTTATAGCATGGGTGAAGATCTGTTTAGCCACCGGGGCATTTTTAAGAGTTTTTCTTTTGACAGAATCTTTCACCGTCAGTCAAGTCAGGGTCACCTTTGGATATTTCCCTCAAGAAGCCTGTGGACTCCCCACTGGGTTGCACAGTATCCAGGCTTTCCTCATAAGCTGTTGACTAGTGGCAGGAAATAACTGGACCTTTTCTTTTGGTGTACTAGCATGATAAGCCCAATGATGATTAAAAGTTATTGAATCCAGAAATCCTCAAAACGACGCTGGTGATGATGAACTCCTCTGAACATCAGTTGTTTTTGATTATCTGCCTTTTGCTGAGTCCTGAAAAACCTTGCTCAGGGCAATGTCAGTCATTTTACAAGTGCTGAGCCTCCTACTCCTAAGAGGATTGGGGGTACGTTTTGACACTTTGCCCGCGGTGGTCAGTGATAAGAATGACCGGGTCATCAAAAAGCAAGCTTCTCCACAAGACTGTCTTTACTTTAAAGACTAAGACAACACACTATGTCCTTGGTCAATGTCCTAGTAAGGCACAGTAACATGTGATAACAACTACGCTCATGCAATGTGTATTAAACCTGAATTAGATTAATCAACCATCATTTGGAGGCCCTACTCTATTCTAAAAATCTAGTTGTCGGTTAAAATAGTGAAAGTGACTGATTAATTTTGGGATGTACCAGACACTCAAGGCTGCTTAAGAAAAACAAAGTTTCCTAGCCTGATCGCAACACCGCGTAGGCAATACTGCAGAATTTAACTTTAACTTTATTGAACTTTGTTTTAACGCTCATCTAACTCATGATTCTATTTTTGTGCATATGTCATGTTTCGCTTGTTACGATCTCAACAGAACCAAGACACCAAACCAAGTTTAACTGCAATGAAAAGAAAATAAATTAAGAAAGGTTCAAGGCATCTGACCAGACAGAACAAAAGTGCCTGGGCCAACGCTGTAGTGGGCTGTCGGACCCAGAGCTTCCCCTTAAACTACTGAAAGATAAGAGAGGAACTAGACCAAACCACACAAAGCTGTGAAAAACCAGGCAGCACCCCCTTCCCCAAAAGAAAGAGGGAAAAGAAAAATATTTTGTAATTTTGAAAATGCCAGAACGCAGTGGTGAGACGCATCATTCCCCCAGGTCTCTTCAAAATCCAGTAGGCGGGGTCTGAGATATTGCGTGCGATGGACGGACGAACCAATTAACAAACGGATGGAGATTATCCACTGACAAATTCTAATCATTTATAAACATTGCATATGCACAAATCGTGGCTTGAAAGATGTCACTTTCCATGCAAAAGTTGACATGAAAATGTGCATACCTCTATGGAAACGCTGACCGTAAAGCCACCAAACAATACCTCTCGCCTCGTCTCGACCTCCCAACAAGCACTCTGTGAAATTTCTCGTTTTAGACTTTGCCATTTTCTCACACAAAGAGAATGGAATGACAAGTAGCCTACATTTATATGCATATCAATATTCATGAAGGGAGTTTCACTAAGCATTTATTGCTAATTGTGGGAGTTAACAGGGTGGGACGTGAGGCTCAGATCATTTTTTGTCGTACGCACTTTTCCTCCTTTGTACACACGTAACCTTTTAGTGTGGGATCCACACACAGTTTTATACATGAGGCCCCGGGAGAGTGAAGTGGAAAAAAAGCAGGAGACAGGGAGCTTGTAACACTGCGTATGTCTCCACACTAGCAATACACTGTCATTTTATTTAAATGAGCCAGTTGTCCTGGCCGGGAACGATGGATATGCTCCCGGTTTTGTTAACATGTTTCATTGATGTATTCTTTCACATTTTGTCCCCTATAAGAGAAATGCAAAATAAAAAAGGGGAAGATGATATTCCATTTTGAGTGTAACATTTTGATTATTTTTTTTGTTGGGTTCATTGGACATTATTATTCTTGGAAAACCTGTCACTCCATATTCTCACTCCGGCTTCATGCCTTTAAAGTTTGAAAGTCAATGGGTTTGGTTTTGTGTTGTCAGAGTCTTTTCATGTCAATTATTGTGTAGACCAAAACTGGGACACTGAAAAAAATCTGATGGTGTGATCTACGCTCAAAAATCAGGATGCATGTTCCCTTATGTTTTTAGAACTGATTTAATTCATGAGAGAGCATGAATCCGTCCAACAGATCCTTCCAACGCTCGGTACATTCTTGGGGGAAACTGACACTAATGATGGCCTTGTGTTAAAACGCCTGTCAACTCTGCGCTCTGCGGAACGAAATAAATTCTTCACGAAGGAACATGCCTCCTGCTCTTTGAATGCGGGCAGCACCATCTAATTTGTTCAATTCTCGCCGCTGAAAAGGTAGCAATTTGTTGAGCCGAGAGAGGAATTTTCAATTTAGGAGAAATCACATCACCTAACCCTCTAAAGTCACTCTACACATGATAGCGACCCCACAGTGACCCCTGGAAAGCAAGGTTGAAGTATGTGATATGGATGATGGAAGCACTGTAAAAAGTGTAAAACATGATGTATGGCCTCCTCGTATAAACGGTATGAACATGGGAATTCACACCAGAAAAAACATTTCAAAAATAAGGAAAGACGCTGATGCTCTGATCAAGGCTTAGGCCAAAATGTGTCAGCCTGATGTGGCCATCAATAAAAATATGATATAACCTTGTTTGAAAATACAAGAAAATAAATGTCAGAATGAAAAAACATGTTCCATAAATCACCATGTGAACTAGGCGTGGGGTGAATGTGTTTCAGTAGAGGGCGCCATACTGCAATCACAAGCTGAGGCTTAAAGGCTTTATACACAACTGGAAGAAAAAAAAAGTTCTGCAAGTAAACTTCCCACAATTCTTTATTCTAAACATAAATAAATAAATAAATAAATAAATACCCTGAAAATATATGGTCAATTGGAAAATATATTCAGAATTCCACAGCTGAACGAATGCACAGGTGCTAAAAAACGCATTCAGCATTAAAAATCATCATACATACTTATATACTTATATAATACACTATATTCATGGATGACTACAGTCAAGTTAACCTGATGAATGACTTGGATTTCACAGCAAAGCCCTTGCCCATAGCGGGCTCTGCTGAACGCAGCTTGCGTTAGTCTTATGCGGTATTGATTGATAGTGGCGGATGCTAATTCCATGGCAAATGATGCTATTATTCAGGGTCTCAAATTGAATTACTTCATCCATTGGATCTGCTTAACATTTTCCCCATGGAGAGTTTAGCAACCAGTGTAATCTCCCCTACTTACTTACAAGTCCCGTTTGTCATGCCTAGTCTCTGCTCGCTCCCGCTGACTTGATGTTTTCATTACAGCGTGTTGTAGTGAAAACACTCTGCATGAATTACACGTTTGCCCATACATCTAAAAAGCCACAGTCTTCTGAACAGTTTCAGTTCCAGCGCTTCGTTCAAGGTCAGTAGTGTAACCTTGCAGTCACAAGCCAGCTTCTCTGACCTTTAGGATGCCACTACCCCAAATAAACTGCAGCGACATCAGCACATGTAGATGCTTGACTCTCAGGCAAGGATAACAAAATAAAGGGACTGGTCAATGTAAGGATGTTCCATTTTGGTAACAGATGACAATTTAGTGAACTGAGGAAAATATGGAAAGTACATAACAAGGATGAAAAGCACTTGCAGTTAAATAGCTGCCCTGCGGAGAAGATGATGATGTACAGATGATGTGTTTTGAGGATAGGTTCTGGGCACGTGATGGATGATACAGAGAGCGCCGTTCAAGGACCATTACCATGTGAAAGCAATTTTCCACAAGGGCTTTGACATGGAGATTATTGTGTGAACTCAAATACAATCTAGAGACCCCATGATATAGATGTACAACGTAGAACCCCCTGGTTTGTGGAGCCCTTGGATCAGGGGCGAATTCACTGTTTTTATTGAGCAGTTGAAATGCAAAATAGAATCAGGAAATGCCACATATTCTTCCATTATGGATGTACTAGACAGTTGTCCTCAAGACATTTTCCCGAGTTTACGTTCTCTATTAAGGGTCCTTGCAACACTCCCAATGACATCTTGCAGTGTGGGGAGACATTTTTCTACAACAAACGGAATCAAAACTCATCTCAGAAACAACGCTCCTTTTCTCATTAATGGTAATGTATTTATGAAATTGTACCATGGGTTTCTAACAGGATACAGGGGCCTTAGGGTCATGAAATTCACTCAACACAAGTCTCACATTAATGAACAAGTAAACTTTCAATTCAAGTAATAAAAAAAGTATAATATCAAAGTTGAAGTTACATGTTTTCCCCCTACAGCAGCTAAATACTACAGGGCTCATTCTGTACCTCATCTATCAGTGTATCTCTGTATATTTAGTTTAGCTTTTTAGCTTTTTAGCCTCTTTGTGGATCATTTTTTGAAATGTTGCCAATAACACTGGAGGGCAATGTAATCAATGGCAATTTGTTGAGTTCTATGAAAGCAGACATCTCACAAAAAACACAGAAACGACAACAAACAAAGCAATTTAGTCTACTCTCTTGAGTCAGCTCTGTGACAGGATACGGCCCTAATGTTTGTATTACTGTCACAACTCCTTCAATTGCTTCCCACCAGTTCTGTTTACGGGGATGTTGCTTGTCTGCCGATTAATCTGCAGGGTCTATTTGGGTACAGAGTATCTGAGAGTGATGAGCCCAGACGGTTGAATATAGCCAGAGACACCGGTTGTCTTTGCTCCCAAATGGAAATCCCGGAGACAGAGAGACAGCCTGTCAGTTCCATCAGCGCCGGGATAATCCCAGTGAAGAGACGGCATTTTTATTGGCCTGTGTCTCGCTCCACCGCCAAGACCACCAGTCTAATAAGTCAGTGATGCCTCTTTCTTCTTCTCCCTTTCTTTCTTTGATGCCTTCTTCCACTGACTGCTCTCATGCTTTTCTCCCATCTTTTCTGACCTCAGGTGAACAGAAGACCTTTTTTATGAACGGATGTCTCTTTGTCCAGCCAGATGAAGGACAGAAAGCCTTGAGCCGGCCCAAATTAGTCCCTCTGTGTCCCATTGCGCTCTATTTAAATTAGTCATCCTCACATATGTGCAGGTAAGTAGAAGGTGTTAACAGCATGGTGCGTAATAGGAAGGGGTCTTATCCTTCTACAGAGGTCTGTCAATGAATTTTAAGGAAAAATCCAAAAGGGAGGAATGAGTAGCGCATGGGAAGGTTTTCACCTCTTGAGATGAAATTTGGGACTTCGCTAAAGTATGAGTTCAGGCTCACGATAGTAACTACCGACATTTTTTCACAGTAGCCTGTGAAGCTGTAGCTAGCTAGCTTGCTACCGTAGCTTGTTCCCTTTGCAGGAGATGGAACATTCCAACTAGCTAAAAGCCTGCTGGGTAGTGTAGTTTGGTAACTCATTTTGTCGTTCATGTCAATAATACTGAATGGATTTTTGTGAAATTAAGCCAAGCGAGATGTGTTGATGCTTCCTACAACATATTTCAAAATCAAAGCCATATGCTTTTTAGATTGCTTATATGAAGTGATAAAAGTTCAGATGTTAGACCGTTGTTCCTTGTCTTCATCACTGAGACATTTGGTAACCAGTGTGTGTTGATTCATCGCTGTTATAGCTTTTGGTGTATCTGAAAATGTACGTTAAAAACAACAAAAACCCACCACATTTGCAAAAATGCTATTTTAACTTCAAGCTGTAACTCTTTCCCTTATTTTGTGCCATGATAATGCTGACGAAGCCCTTTCATCCCTCTCTTCAGATGCTGTCTTAATGGATTATTTTTTTTGATATTTCGGAAGATGCAAGAAAGGTTGTGCCGGTCTTGCTTGAGTCACCGTGAACAGATGGCATTCCAGGCATGGGG
This sequence comes from Rondeletia loricata, assembly GCA_900302605.1. Taxonomy (NCBI): domain Eukaryota; kingdom Metazoa; phylum Chordata; class Actinopteri; order Beryciformes; family Rondeletiidae; genus Rondeletia; species Rondeletia loricata. The sequence goes on along the minus strand of OMLI01088416.1, from coordinate 558 downwards.
GGAAAGGGAGGAATCAAAGAGTTTATTGATCCAGCAGCTTAATTAAACAAGACTGAGTGTCGGCAGACTCGGCACTTGGCATTGCGTGGACCGCATAGTTTACTGAACTCCATAGTATCTGCTACGAACCCTACCGGAGAGAGGGAAAGCACAAGGACACAAATGCATATGCGACAGTAGATGATACTGCCTTTGTAGACACCCAAATGCACACACACACACACTCATACACATGGTTCAGGTCTCTGGAGAGGGCAACGACAATAGCTATAAGCTCCCAAAGGATTGTGGGATATCTCTTTGCTAAATAGACTTGTTGGGAACTTGCTGTGGTTTTTCACCCCTAAGTTATTCTGGCATTACTTGTTGTTGTGCTGCAAAGTAATTAAGTCCCAAACTAGACACACGGATATGGCACATCCTTTTTAAGAATGCACACACACACACACACACACACACACACACACACACACACACACACACACACTCAAAACTCAAGCACAGGGGACTTTATGCCTCTGGAATACAATTACAGCCCAATAACAGACAGCCACAAAA
>OMLI01088414.1:0-12048 GCA_900302605.1 Rondeletia loricata | reverse complement strand
TAGATGAAAGAATGGCACTATGCCCTTATTTGGGCATAGTGACGTCAAATGTCCATGACTGACTGAGTGACTGACATCATCACATCATGACATCATCACATTGTTGTAATTGCATCATGCCCAAATAAGGGCATAGTGACGTCACTAGCAGAGATCGCGTGATTAGGGGTTGAGTCAATATGGTCCTCATCATTCCAAACCACGGACATTGTGTTGACAATAAAGAATTGCTAGGCTGTAGGTCAACAACTCAACACAAACTTTTGCATACAACTGTATATAGTACAGATAAAGAAACAAAACTTACCGTTAATAGTTCAAATTTCTCCCGCACTCTGTCTCCTTCTGGGAAACCCAATCGTGGCAGCATGCCACGATTGGAAAAAAACTAGACTAGGTAAAAACCTCGTTTACCTAGTCTCGTTTTTTTATATTATGTGGATTTTCTAAAGGGGAAATTCTCTTTCCCCCCCTGGTTGGGGTTCAGGGTCAGCCAGGAAGTTAAGTGCCTTAGGCTACTCAGAGACACTTTGGCAAGGATATTATACAAATATCACAGCAAAACTATAAATCTATATAGGAGTATTTTAGAAAAAATACCACAAAGAACGATAAGGTTACTATAAACTTACTATTGAATACTGACAGAAGTCACTATGGGGATATTATAGACATATGATAGTGATACCATAGGAAATAAAAAAATACCACAAAGTACAATAAAGTCACTATTATCACATTATTGAGTACCACATAGTCCAGGAATATTACAGTGATACAAAAGAATATTAAAAAAAACATTATAGTGTTTTTCCATCAAAGGATAGCTTGTTAAGAAAAACCCTAGCAAAGCTCCACTGCACATCTGACCAAGCCTAACTTTAGCCTCTACGGTACAAACAAAGAAAATATTTCACTCATATTTGACTGATTTCCCCATATTTACAAAGGGTGCTTAGTAAACTGATAATGCAGTTTTCACTACTGGGTTGGTTTTCACTGAGTTACACACTGACCTACCCACGGATGGCCAAAAGCCAGGATGTGGAGCTTTGTTAAATATAGCTTAATCATTTCCATAAAAACAGATCCAATGGAGTTTTCCTAATGAAAAAATTTACATTATAATGTTGACCAAAATAAATGCGTGTACTGAAGGTGCCTGTGTTACAAGCTGCTTAGTCAGTTTTACCTCACAATACATTTGTGGGGAAAATACAACTTTCTCAAGTTCACTCCTTTAAATTCAAATAGTGCTCATATTATGGTAGAATTGTATATTGTATTATTGATTTGATATACTTTATTCAAACTTCAAGGGGTAAATTCTCTTTTTGTCCTCTGGTTGTGGTGATCAGCCAGTTAGTGTGGTGCCCCTCCAGCAGGTCGTGGCTCAAGGGTACTTCAGCAGGTATGGGCACACAGGAGATCGAACACTGGCCCTCCAGTCAAGTGACAACCTCACCAACCACTGGGCCTTCAGGTCACCCTCAAGTTGGAACTGAATTTGAACTGACTCACATCAGTTGTTATGAAATTCAAAGGATGCCATTAGGGGTGATGTGTTAGATGTTCAAACAACAAGTGAGGTATTGTGAAACCCTCTCCCTATTATCATGCAAGGCATGTAAATGGGCCCTGAGGTAACTGTAATGCGTGTTGCAATGAGAATAAGTTCAAATTTGAAGGTAGTAAATAAGTATAGCTGCCATGCCTTTGTTACTTGCTCCACTTACTGTAAGTTAGGGGCTTACAGTCTTATTGACTATGAAGGTTTTGGTGTTATTAAGTCCACTATGACTAAAATGATATCATCACTCATGTAGTCTGCCATGCAAATAGATTGCACTGCCAAATAAGTGTTCTCCTAAACTCTGGATTACTTTGACCTTGAGATTTGAAATGCGCAATTCTACAAAATAATACTGATTCATATCTTGTTCATCATGCCAACTGTTAGTATAGTAGAGACACTTCGCATCACATTCACATCACAGTCTACACAGTAACAAAATTCACATGCTACTTATAACAATAAAGACTATGGATTGTCTACTATCAACCACAGTGACCATATGGCATTAGTTCTTTTAAAAAGCTGGTAAACTGTTCCATGACCAGGACGGAATCTGCATTGTTCCTCCTGAATCTGAGGTTCGACAATCAGCCAGTCTCCTTTCCAGCACCTTGGCATTTCCCAGGGAGGCTGAGCAGTGTGATTCCCTGATAGTTGGAACATACCCTCCGGGTCCCCTTTTTTAAAAATGGGGACCACCACCCGTCTGCCAATCCAAAGACACTGTTCCCGAAATCCACGTGACACTGAAGAGACATGTCAACCAAGACAGGCCAACAATCTCCAGAGCCTTCAGCATTTCGGGACAAATCTCGTCCACCCCCAGCACCTTACCACTGAGGAGCTTTCTAATGGGATGTGCTCAGACCCACCCGAATCTTCCAGTAATGCCTTCTGCACAGAGGGCATCTATCGGGTTTAGGAGTTCCTCAAACTTCTCCTTTCACCTTCCGACAATGTCCCCAGTTGATGTCAGCGTTTCCCTGCCCCTGCTGAAAACAGCATATACAATGTCCTGCCTTCCCCTCCCGAGTTTTTCAGAACCTCTTTGAGGCTGCCTGAAAGTCATTCAAGAAGACCCATATGAGTGGCTTAATAAAATCTAAGAGAACCTCCCAGAATAGGGACACCGGGGCCAGGCCTGGGAGTGGTGCACACAGGCAAGCGCCTGGTGGCCGGTTGACCCCCGTAGCTCGGCCAGGCTCAGTCCGAACAATCAGCACAGGGTCGTTACCTTCTGGACTCCCCACCTGCAAGGCGAAGGGTAGGGGTCAGGTACATTGCCCATCGAGCAAGGGCCAAGAGCGAAGCAGACCTAGGTGTCGTGGACCTTGGCCACTTCATAGTATCATCATCATAATAAACTGTCTACAGTCATTTTCTCGCACAAAATACATATTTCAAAACAGTATATGCCAAAGCTCATTTTGAGGGAGATTTTGGCAGTGAAATGCCTTTTGGCATAGACAGCCTACTTTGCAAACAATCTATTTGAACCCACACAGAAATAATACATTTCAAATGTACTTCAGAATATGTTCAGAGATATGTTTCAAAAAATAAAAAAATGGGCTAAAAATGAATTTGTACATGTAGATGACATTCATTCAAAATATATTTTAAGTGGATAAAATATATTTTGGATATACTTGCAGATATGTGTTGTCATCAGTGCGCAGACTATGAAATTGTCCACTATTAACCACCATACCATATGGCATTAAAGAACAAGTCACCTGAAAGCTCCCACAGAGCACAGCAAGTATTTCTTCACTAGGTCAGCTTGATCATAACATAAAAAAGCATGACTGATTATCAAGGAAGTATTCTCTTCTGGAACTGGGTTTGACTGAACGTGTTACGTGTCATTGTTTTACTAGGGAGTGGAGTTTATCTGAACATAATATAGTTAATAGTTTATTTCACAGTTACTCTTCAATTATTTGATACATCCACGTTTCCAAGCAGATTCCCCATGATATTATTAGATTTAATTATAGGTAACTCCTTCATCAGAAACTTTACAAATATCCAACAGTATTATAAACAGTATCATACACACGCCTTACTGACCTCATTCTTATCTGATGCAAATACTCGTGATCATTGGAACATTTTTCATTGCCTAGTGTTGATTTTCAGCTTGGCAACCACCAAGATTAATTCCAGTGGTTGTTCATTGTTGACACAAGTGTGTCTTGTTTCAGGACCAATCCTGGGTGAAAAGCATAGTTACATAAACACACTGTACAATGTTTCAGTAAAATTTTTTGATTGAAATTAAATAATTTCTGCATTATATCCTGAATTGTTAGCTTCCCTTCAATTGAATACATTAGGTTGAAGGAGATGATACATGAACTTTTTTACAAAACAGAGACTACAGCAGGACAATTTTCTAACTGGACCATATCAAAGTGAATAAAAGCTTCAAGGAACAAAATTATCTTTAGAAAACACTGTTGAGCATAAGTCCATGATACTGACCCACCTCATTTTTAAACCACATTGATTTTGTCCCATTTGCATATCCCTTAGCTAAGCTTTAAACTACACACATTACCCATTTGACTCATCTCAGCTCTGACTCTACAGCATCATTGAAACTCACTCCACTCTTTATTGCTGTTGTTCACCATTGACTATCTCCCTGTGTACACAGCTCAATATGTATTCTTTCTCCCAGGAGAGATAGGAACATCATGCACGTCACTCTCACATCCACACTGTCAACAGATGTGTGTCCACTGGAAGAAGAAAAAGGCAACAAGAGGATAGACACAAAAACCTCAGTAACAGTGTTTGGCAGGCCGCCCGCTGTTCAGAAAGCCCAGGGCTAAGTCAGCGTCTGGCGTGGTATGTCTAGCCAAAAACACCTCTTTGACATTCAGCTCAGGGAATACAGAGTACTGTCTTCCTGACTGAGACAAGCTGCCTCGATTTGAGCAACGCTCTTCATGGGTTGCTTAATAAAAACACATCACATTCCTCCTGGTCACACCTTTGCTGTTTTGTTAGTCTTGCTTAAACCTTTATGGCATGATTTTTCATTTTCCAGTCAAAGCAGTCGACATTGAACACAATATCCACTTATCACCACTGACTCATGATGATGTAGAGAAAGCACTCAGAGGAAAAATAAACAGAATGGAGACTTGGGCTGTATCATCATCACATCAAAGTTAAATGAAAAATACAGTCATTTATTAACAGAGGAAAAGGGGATTGGCTATGAATCACATTGGTTTCGGGTGTGATTGCAACGGCGGACAAAAGTAAAGCCAAAGTGCATAAAGACAGGGATATCGTAATGGTAACGTGATCAGTGGGTAGGATTACAGAAGATTTCAAATAAATCTATATATAAAGCATTTGTAATTCAAATGTGTGGAAGCAACCATGACAGTTTCATTTCATTTCACTTCTCTTTTTGTTATTTAAGGAAGCAATTTAATTCCTCCAAAATATGCAGAAAAGGAAATGAAACTCACAAAGTTAAAAGTAGTTTACCGGTAAATTCACTCATCTGGAAGAAATACCGGCTTTCATCTAATTCAAATGGAAATCAATGGTTTTTAACTGAATTCATCTATGGCACGGTTGACGATCATGCTGCCAGGTACAGGACTCAAGGGTTTGAAACAGGAAAATACTATAATTTCTGATATTAGAGACGATGAAGATATGTGTAAATATAATGGTGGTGGCAAGTAAGAAGGCTCTTACTAGAAAATGACTGAAACCAGAAGTGCCTACATTTGAAGATGGGGTTGATGTAATGTAATGGAACAAAAGGAAAACCCATTGTGTGTGAGAATCACACTGGGCATGTACTATGTAATTGATGTATTCGCCAAAAAAAACAAAAACAAAAAAAACTGGGGAAGCTCTAGTCATTTCTTACTTGAATGGCTCCTGTAAGATTGGTGCCCTGTCCTGGATCACCAGCTCCCATGTTGGTGTTGTTTTTGCTGAAGCGTTAATACAAGTTAATGCAGACTTTAAGAAGTCCATTAAACTATCTCCTCTAGAAGAAACACGTTGCTATATTTCCTTTAATTCCAGGATGTGCTGTTGAATTGGCTAAGAGGGTAGAACAACCATCTGTAATGCAGGCAGGCACAGAATTTGTGGGTTTGAGACAGAATCTCAGACTGAGATGAAGTTATAGTCCTTGCTTACCTGAAAAAATCATATGATCAATAACATTTAGAGGCAAAAACTGAACAATAACTAAAAAGGAATCATAACCACGAGATAAGAATTAGTCAAGCATATTTAAATTTAAATGTGCATTGTTAAATTAACTCACAAATCACTAAGCCATAGCTGAAAATAATAAAAAGGCCTACTGCATTCCACTTCTGATAGAACACTATCACCACCCAATGATGAAAAGAAACACAGCAACATAAATCTTTGTTAAGCCTCATACAGTATGTGGTGTGCAGGGGCTAACCGTGATACACACTGCTGATAAGCAAGACTGTTCAGCATGACAATAAATGGCTTGACGCCAAATTATATACAATCATTAGCAATATCCCATGCACACCTTTCTTTGATAAGAACTGATAAAGGGGAAACACTTCATTTCATTTAACATAAAAAAGCACTTAACTAATGTGTCAAACATCGATAACACCATGTACCACATTAAGGATGTGAGTAATAGTTCTTGATAACAGTATTTTATTGTTTTTTCCCAAATCAGTTTTAAATTCATTGGACAAGTACAGCCTTGTGAAACATGTCACAAGAATCTGAAAGAAAAGAAAAATGGAGGATAATATCAGCTAAAAATTTTGGCGGTGACAAAAAGAGGGAAAGCAAGACAATAGAAAAAAAAATCTTCAATTTATATTGGGGTCAGAATTAAGTAAATTAAGATGTAGTGTTTTGTACATTTTTTGTAAACAAGCATACGCCAATACAATATGGCAAATAACAAAATATATGGAGGAGACAGGAGGTCTAACTGTAGACTGAACACTGGTTGGCATTAGACATTTACAGAAACCCTTAAGCAACAACACCTCTTAACGGGTCACATAAATGTCATTTACACAAATGTTTAAAAATAGTCACACAGAAACATGACATTTTTACATACAACAGTATCTCTGCTACATATATCAAACCTTCACTCCTTTGTCCCTGGTTTACAGTGATATGAGGTATATGATAGGCAAATTCTAGCTCTTGTTTACCCCTCAACCATTCAACACAGCATATTACTCTAGTGGTCAGTCACTGTCCCCTATGATATTGTAACATTGCAGTCATTTAGCCATGTTTCATGATTGCTTAAAACAAGGGGGCATAAAAGCTTTTTAAAAAACGAATTCAGCAGAGTGATATTTCCAGCACTACGGGTTAGTTTTAGCAATGGAAGACAGCGCAATTATTGTTGGATTTACAAAAAACGCACAGCATAAACACATTTAAGAATCATTGTGCAGACAGCAAGAAATTACATCTAACACGTTCTACATCTTTAGACAATGTCTTGCACCTGTATTTCCCAAGATTAGGCACCCAATTTCTAACAGGACAAATATGCTTGGTACTGCCAGGCCAGCACACATGATCAGTTGTCCGTTCCAAAAGCGTACAATTTAGTCAGTCGCCTTTTCCTCATATATGGCCGCCTCAGTAACAGCAGAAGAAATACTCAGTCACTAACATATTGGTAATCAAATTCAATAATAAAGCAAAGCTGCTAAACTGGGTAACAATTCAAACTAAAACTAGGGGCTGTGAATTACATTTACATTATCCCATTTAAATGTTAATATTTTTTTTAAAGACAGACCCCCCCTCCCACAATCTAACCCTTCCCTAAACATGATAACGAGAAAAAGAGACAATGTTAATAAAAAATCACATGACCAGCCCTCCCCATATAAACCATGCCATCCAAACAAAGGGTATTCCCATCATACACCCACCCAGACATGTTCAACCCCAGAGACCCCCCATCTACATATGCCCAAACCCAACAACTAGACATCTCTTTCGAAAGCCAGCCCATTTGACGTTTCAGCTTTCTTGATCTGATGGGGAAGTTTATTCAATGTAATAAACGGCTCAAAGTGCTAACTGGATTCTTTTAAAGAAAACATTTTAAGAGAACTGTGGAAGAATAGGGGGATAGGAAGGGGAAGGCCATTCTATCACTGTCCAACAGCAACCTCTATTGGCCAAAGAAAAGCCCTAACATCACTTTTGTTCTCCAAAAATATAACAAGGACAACATTTACCCCCTAAACCAACCCCCTTTCTTCCTCTACATCACCTGGCAGTTCCCCAGAATGATTAAATCTGTTATTTTACATAATATATATTCTTATAAATATATATATATGGCCCTTATTGAAGAAAACATGAGTTTCACATTGAAAGTACCATAATCTCTATAGCCAAGTGGAAAGTGTTCCCAGTGTTCAAGTGAGCTGGCAGCAGTCTGTTATTGTCACACTCATTCACCAAGGAGTAAAACATAATAAAAAGAAAAATCATCTTTGAAGGCGCAAACTTACACTTCTGAAATGAGTGCTCGCTGCACCTCATAGGCTTCTCCTTTTCCACTTTTTCCTGAGTAATACTTTTAACCTTGTAACAGACAATAACTTCCTTTTTTTGCTATTTCAGTTCTGGGCTATTCCCTGCCATCATGGTTATTTCCATTATTATTTTACAATTGTAAAGTTGATTGCTAAAACACGTCAGCTCATGGGAAAATCCATTGCTACCCTACGCTTGTTTAAAAAGTACTTTCAATTTAACAATTAACAAGCAGACCTAATGACACTAATATGAAATGAATAAACAGAGTCAATACATATTTAACTTTTAAAAAATTGCATTTGCAGGAGGCCTTGCGGGCTTATCCTGGGGTGAGGAGTGGGGCATATAAACATAGCATCAGTATAATTAAAATAAAAATGTCACTTAAAAAAATAACAATAATAATAATAATAACAATAATAAAATAGGAGCACTAAAAAAAATTAAACAAAAACATGAACTTTCAACAACAGAATGTTCTCACCCTCCCAGGCCCTCATCTGTAGCTTTGGCTTGTTGGGGTTTTGGAACCTGTACCTACTGGCTCATTGACATCGGCTAACAAACTACTATACCCTGAGAATTCAGACACAGGCGTCCTTATCCTGTGGTCCACCTCCCTGCTAGAGTCATAAGACAAGCCATGGCCATCTGACTTGAACTGGGAGCCAAAGGCCTGGGCAAAGTTCTCTATCTGGTAGGAAGGCTTGGAGGAGTCCAGAGAGGCCAGGTCCTGCGAGGGGGCCAGAGGGTAAACCGCAGTGCCATTCTTGACTGGCGGCTGGTCCTTCTGGCTGCTCAGGTCAGATGGGCTGATCTGGTAGGAGGAAGGGGGAGTGGAGGAGTGCTGCTTCTCCATCTGGTCAGTAAGCTCCTGAGACGGGGTGAGCTGCTGGTGTGTGGAAGGCTCCAGGCTGCTCAGGTGGAAGCTGTGCTGTGGTGAGGAGCATGTCAGCATTGCAAAGTGAGACTTTGGCACGGAGGAGGGCAGCGAGGGTGAGGCCACCGACTGGCCAAACCCACACTCCAGAGGGGAAGTAGTGTAGATGTTCTTGTCAGAGTAGAGGGGATTTCCTGGGAGGGAGCTGGTGAAAGGCCCGGAGGAAGGGGGCCCAGGGCCCAAAGGGAAGCTGGCACTGTGGCTGGTGCGCTCCAAGGCCTGCAGCAGGAAGCGGGAGTATTCGTGCATGATGACAGTCTTGTCTCCAGATGGGCTGGGGGTGTCAGTGTTGTGGCCAAGGTCAGGTCCATCAGCTGAGGGAGGGTGCAGCTCCACATGCTGGTCACTGATGTCAAAGTGCACGTCGTGGTGCGAGCCTTCAGGTTTCTGAGTGTAGTGGTCGAGCAGGCTCTGAAGCACCTCGTCAGGGATCCCAGACTTGTCATGCTTGTCCACCCCCATGGGAGAGGCGTCCAGCAGACTCAGAGGTGTGTCACTGTCCATCACACCGGAAACCACACCCTGGATTACCGACTGCTGGGAAGACAAGTGACCAACGCTAACGTGATACTCACTGCTGGTTCCTCCAGCCACCCCAGCCCCTGATGCAGTTGCATTGTTTGCTGCATGAAGGTAGCGTCTTTTCTTGAGAAACTGCATGGCGTCGTCGTAGTTGCTGCTGTTGGGGCCTGCTTTGGCCCCATTACCCTGCATGAGGCCAAGGCCATGCATACCCCCACTTTGCTCCATGGGACCTGGTTTGGCCTGTCCCAGTCCCACCTTATCAAGGCCCTTACGATTGGCCCTCTTGAATGCCATCTTTGGAGCTCGGCCATGGTGGCCCTGGTGCATGCTGGGTCCTGGCTCATTAGAGGAGGACACCGTTTGATTTGCCACAGAGTATTCATGGACACTGTAGCCTCCAGATACTGCTCCGTGGATGTGCGAGGTCCCCAAACCTGCTCCTCCCTTCTTCTTTTTGCGCTCCCCTCCCTCTCCAGAGTTTTTGGACCTTCCCCTCTTTCTGCCAGTAGCAACAGCATTTCCCTGAGTGATTCCATAGCTGCCATGCCCCATGTCTGCACAACCCAGGTCCAACATCCCAGGCTCCAGCCCCTTCTTTATGGCTTCTCCACAGGTTCGCTTGTGCTTAAGCAATCGGTCTGTCCTGGAAAAATACTGCAGGGCAGAAACACCACATGTTCTCTTTGAAACACATAATGAAGAGTAATCTTATGTCAAGGGATACAAAAAGGAAATGCAATGCAAATAAAATTTTAATACACAACAAATACAAATTCCCCATTTAGAAATCCAACAACGAAGATATGAAAACCCTGTGGGGGATATGCGAGGCTCACTAACCTGTTGGCAGGTCTCACATCTATACGGCTTTTCTCCACTGTGTGTCCTCTTGTGCCTCTCCATGTGGTACTTCTGAATGAAACGCATGTTACACTGGTCACAGCTGAATGGCTTCTCTCCTGACATACAGAAAAAGCACGGGTCAAGGTTAGATATCTTGAGGTTCATTGGAAGCACTGGGTGATTCAGAGGTTGTGTCGGGCCCTTTGGCGATACGAATGGTTGTTATTTAATCACTCACCACTGTGGATCTTCTCGTGCCGCTGGAGTAGGTATTTCTGAATGAAACTCATGTTGCACTGACTGCATCTGAATGGTCTTTCACCTGAAATAAGACCACAAGCAGAGGTTTATATGGTTACAATATGCTGTATCCTCTAGTACTCACAATGAGCTAAGCAGCAATTGCCATTACCTTTCCTTGTCAAGGTTTACTTGGACTTAGAAATATTGTTTTACACTCTCTCAATGTAGACTATAGGGATAGGAATTATCCATTCTTTTCATGGACTGATGAATGAAAAGCTTTAACTGATTAAAATCAATTAATCCAGAATAAAAAAAAACTTTAAAAAAACAGCCTTCTCTTACCACACCCAGATTAATTGGCTGTAAAAGCACTTCTTACGTTTGCTAAAAAAAGGGGTCACAGCTACAATTGGGGACAAACAAGAAAGAGATACGCAGAAATTAATCAATAATAAAATAAATTATTATCCAATAGTATAGAAACTTTGCACTTTCATCACATATCTCCTAGGAACCACATCTAGCCCCAGCATGGAAGTATACTGGAGAATTGTCTGTGCGCAAATATAATATATACAGTATATTGTCTACATATATAACAACTGGGCAAGAAAAAAATATATACCTGAAAGAGGTTGTGGTGTGACTGTAGGTCAATTCAGTAATGCTATAAGTAAAGGTGAATATTGATATGATAGATTTTTTCCAAATTTAGGTTACTGTGACAAAGGAAACGATCTTGTCTCTACTCCAAAGCACTACAAGTTGTAGCTTGAGAAGAGTCAGCTCAGTTAACCCCATGGTTTTCAATCCTGGTCCTCAGGACCCAGAGTACTGCTGGTTTAAAGGAATTGGTCGGTCTGCTAAGACCCCAGGTTAATTGTTGACATGGTCTATGTCGAGATGTAAATCAGCCATGATTCTTGTTCAACTCACCCTCTCTCGCGGTGTACCGGCGTTCCGAAATTTGGCTGTTGGCCAGTCATTGAGATCCATTGTATTCCAAACGAGTGTTTAGCAGCTCCCATTAGGCTGTGTCTTTGTTATGTCCAACACAAGTAAGCGCATATGAACTACCCTGGCTAGGTGGTTTTCTCCAATAGTGCTCACAAACCAAGAAATAAACGTGCTTAGATTCCGTGTTTACACGCCACTGCGCATGCTCATGGACTCAGACGCTGAGACGCTGGGATTCTGTGTTTAGACGCCACTGCGCATGCTCAGCAGAGTCAGGTTACATGCTCACGGCCCGTCTGACACAGAATCCCAGCGCATGCGCAGTGGCGTGTAAACCCGGAATCTAAACATGTTTATTTCTTGGTTTGTGAGCCCTATTGGAGAAAACCAC
>OMLI01088412.1:0-11328 GCA_900302605.1 Rondeletia loricata | reverse complement strand
AAAAAGATCAGCTAAGTATAGTTTGATAAAAAAAATATCAGTTAAGTATATTATAACAAAAAGATCAGCTAAGTATATTATAACAAAAAGATCAGCTAAGTATAGTTTGATAACAAAAAGATCAGTTAAGTATATTATAACAAAAAGATCAGTTAAGTATAGTTTGATAACAAAAAGATCAGTTAAGTATAGTTTGATAACAAAAAGATCAGTTAAGTATATTATAACAAAAAGATCAGCTAAGTATAGTTTGATAACAAAAAGATCAGCTAAGTATAGTTTGATAACAAAAAGATCAGTTAAGTATATTATAACAAAAAGATCAGCTAAGTATAGTTTGATAACAAAAAGATCAGTTAAGTATATTATAACAAAAAGATCAGTTAAGTATATTATAACAAAAAGATCAGCTAAGTATAGTTTGATAACAAAAAGATCAGTTAAGTATATTATAACAAAAAGATCAGTTAAGTATAGTTTGATAACAAAAAGATCAGTTAAGTATATTATAGCAAAAAGATCAGTTAAGTGTAGTTTGATAACAAAAAGATCAGCTAAGTATATTTTTATAATAATTGAATTAAAAAGAGCATCTATGGTTAAATCTAAAACCAGCGAGCATGGACAACCCAATAACGTTTAATTTCTTCTGACAACACGGAGGTTAGCCTCCTTGTAAACTCATTTTAGGTAGACCGGCTGTTAAACAAGGTCAAATGCTGCAAATTCAACAGTGACAAGTGACAACACAAACACACTCCTCATTGTCACTTCAGCACAGTATCCAACCTATTATGATTGCACATTATCTAGATTTTACAAGGATGTTTAAATCGAAGCCTCACCACACCACTAATAATAATATTGCTACTACTACTGCTACCACTACTACTACTACTACAGGTTATATGTGAAATAAAGAACCTTTGTCAAGATTTGAGGAGAGAAGAGGTTTTATTGGACACAAGGTGATAAAGTTAGGTTTTAGACAGTACAACAACTTACATAGAGTAATAAAAGAACTACCGGTGTCTTAGTAGGCGTCTCACAGGATATTAACAGCTATCAACTGTTGCCACGGCCTCAGATACTTCAACAAAGTAGAATCTCTTTTGCGAGAGCAGTGTGGCAGCCACAACTTCTACCACTCATGAGTTTGTCCCGACAGCAGAGTTTCCCCTTTCCAAGATGTCCCTGCTGACATGGAGTTCCTGCAGCTCCCCTATCATGTGATAGACCGGTTGGTTGTTTTGCATTAATCAGTTAGATCAGGCTCGCCTTTGAAAATGTCAAAAAGAAAAGACTCTGTTTAACCCAGATGAAAGTAACAGCCCCAATTTTACATGGTGTCTCGATTGGTTTCACTTAATCTGGGTGACCAACCCATGAAAAGTGATGCATCTGATGCCCCACATGCCCCAGCTCCACCCAGCCACCATCTCATGCCCCCAGCCGCATCTACCATAGACTCACAGCGTAGATGAGTTTCACTGTTGTACAAAATTACTCTATTTCATTTAATAGAAACTGCATGCCAGGTTTTACACAATGTTAAGTATATTCCTTTATTTCAAGCATGTGTTGTTGATATTTTATATAGTAAAAATGTAAATATCCAACCTTAAGTGTCTAAATAAATGTTCAATTTGAAACTGGTTTTTGGGAGAAACCATTAAAAACAAATGAATGAACATCAAACTGCATATAATGAACTGCATTTTTATCAACATAAGTTTTACTGACATCCAGTTGTTTTTTTAACAACACTCCTATACCAAATCAGAAATGTTAAAGAAAGGCACAAACAAATAACAGCTGTTGAGGTTTTTTATTTGTATGTAGTTACTTTTCAAATGTGGCTCCACTTTAATAATTGGGAAAGGCCGATATAACAGCTGGGGCATCGAGAAACAACCTTATCTCAGCAGTAAACCATGATGGTAAGCAAGGCAAAACATTGACTTCAATCCCATCTATTCATTTGTCCAAATGTGTTGGACAGGAAGTTACATACTTAGTCAGACTGAATTATACTGCAAAATTGTCCCCTATCTTTTTGCTTCTGCGTCAGAAAGCATGGAGGTCTCACTAAACAAGTGAAACACAAACGTTAGCTCAAACGCTAATCCAATTTCAAATGGAGAAAGAAAGATTCCCATACAATTTAAACGTCCATTTGTGAGATGTGGGGGCCACTTCGTTTTTTGGCCACCATAGCCAAACCTCAGTAATCAAGATTATGAGTGGGCATTTGATACAGAGATGGTGCATAAGCCCTGCCACTTTGCAGCGACTTAGGTTTTTACGGAATGCTACACAACAGTGTGCCAATCCTGATGTGTGGGTGACGTCTTAATTCAAACTTAAAAGTGATCCATGACAGAGGTTAAAAGTCAAGGTTCAGATGTTGTTTCTCCCTGTGGGTCAGGAATCCAACTTCAGGAAGCCAATGATACCAGCAACATGAATGAAATAGATCCATACTGCTTCATCCTGCTGATAAATATTGAGGTGTATGAAGGAGACTGGAAGTGAATAGTGAATATGTAAATTACACAGTTTCAAAACCAGACTATACTCCAGTGATACATTCCAATTAAGAAATCTGCGTTTAATGTGGGAACATTAATTCCTACCGTAATGCAACTGTTTAGTGTTACTGAAGTATACTTACAGCATACGAGAGCAACACCAAAATAAAGTTCATGTTTTCAAAAAAGGCCAGCATTGGAAACATAGCTAATTTCTTATGGTAGGGTATTTTTTACTGTTTGGTGGCGTATTATGGGCCCATCGAAGCATTGCTAACTTGTTTTTTCACAGGCGATTACAGCGAGAACAGACAGTCTCACAGGCCAGCAGAGCATGGGACCTTCATGAGGCCGAGAGCCACCTCTGGGATCAATGTTGCCATTTTGTTGATCAAGCAATGCAGATCCACCATGCAAGATGCATTTCGTTTGCTAAATAATTATCTGAAGTGCCTATTCATTGGCCGATTTTTCACAGGAGTAAAAGTGGATAGCGTGATGATGACGCTGACGGGTTGAATAACATCTCCAGTCTGCACGAGATCCATTTGGTACAATGTTTGTATTATATGAATTGACAACTACAATTAACTGCTATTAATTTAGTGACCTAGTTGCACTTGGGTCTGCACCACTGATTTAGTTAAGATGTTGACAGAAATCTGTAAAACTTTAACTGTGCCTGTTCACACATGCAACAGATATTTACCTTAATCATTTAATTCAATATTATAATGATTCAACAATTGTTTTGAAAGGGAAATACAAAGTAAAAAAGAATTCACATTATTGCTATGATCTGACAGTCTGAAAAGAACCAAATTGATTGTGGTTTTGTCATCAGAGGATAAATCTTGGAAACACAGTGACAGTCTGCAGGCTTATTCTATGGGAATATGGCCACATTTTCTGGCTCATACATGTTAGCACTACAGTGAAATGAAGCTCATTTGGATATAACGGCACAATACAACATAAAATTCAGAGTGAACAGAGCAGTTCCAGGTTGGACTTTTTGATGGCATGATAGCTCAGCCTCTTCCTAGTTCTGAAAGAGTTGTTAATGCTCACCTTGATTGAACTGTCTAATATCTGTCTATCAGCATATGCAAACTCTTTTCAGGGTGCATTTTTATTTTAAGATAGTGCCTCTTAAAATGGTACAGTAGGTCTCTGCAATATTTTGGTCCTTTAAGATGCAAAACAGTTTCCAAAGGTGTGGTAGGATATTAGCTCTACTTTGGGTCACTAGGAAACAGAAATATAAACAGACATCACTAAAAATTTACTTTTATTGATTCACAAGTGATCACATTTCTTTGTAAAGTGTATTCTTACAGTGTGACATGCACAAATAATTTGTTTGAATGTTGATGCAATGCATTAAGCCTCCTACATACATTCCAGTCCTGAGAGTCACTTCCAAATATGGAAAGATCAATGAGGTAATGAGTCTATTAATTGTTTTACAGATTATTTTGAGAGCATTTCTGCTTCATTAGATAGTAGGCGATACAGTAGAGAGTGACAGGTCATGAACCGCATTCAAACCTGTGTCAGCCACTAGAAAAAAACAGTTGCTCTAATCAAATGTATAATCCTTCTGCATGCCGGGTCTCCTAGCAGATATTTTGACTCAAAAGATTAAACTAGTTGACCAACTGACTGTCAACTTCAGCATCCCTGCTAACAAGAATTACTCTCTACCTAGTTGAAATATCAGCTGGCGCAATATCAACATGAAAGCATAAACTGACTGAGTGCCGTTTAAAATGCTTGTGAAATCCTAATCTAACTGATCCAAGTCATGACAGTGTATTCTCTTTAATCACAAAATCCTCCAGACACTTTCTGTCTGTGTCGATGAATAGGGGCCTTTGTATGAATATGAATGGAGAGAGTGGGACATCATGATGAATTACAGACCACTTGTTGTGAGCATTTCATATACTCTTGTCATTGGATCTCAATTATTATTTTTTTATAGCTCAACTGAATTTTTATTAACAAATTTGGCAGGACATAACTCAGTGGACAACACATGGAGCATGGTATACTTGAGGCCATAAAAAAACATCTATAAAAAAATGTGTCGTCATGGTTGTCTGTGTCAGAGTCTGGCTGAATAGTTTGATTAAATGTTCGTACTAACTTTTCCTGGGTGATTCGAGTATGAAGAGGAGCACTATTCCCTTTATGGGACAAAACCCTACATACACACGCTTTTTAACTAACTTCAGGGGAAAGAAAAATGTATCCGTTTAGCCACTGTTCAATTTGAGCATATTAACTATCACATAAAATTGTCATAGATTTTAGCTTTGCAGTTAGAAATGTATTATCCTGCATTTGTTATGGATAATTTATCCATAACAAATACTTTAGAGACAGAACTCACAATTATTTATTTACACTTATCGATCCCCGTGGGGAAATTCCTCCTCTGCATTTGACCCATCCTAGCTACTTAGGAGCAGTGAGCAGCCGCTGTGCAGCGCTCGGGGAGCAATTAGGGGTTAAGTGCCTTCCTCAAGGGCACAACGGCAGGGACTGGCACCTGATACTGACTCCAACAACCCTCTGGTTGCCAGCTCACATCATGCCAGATTTCCCCCCCGTCTGGTTCGGGATTTGAACTGGCAACCTTCCGGCTTCAAGCCCGCTTCTCTACCCCTGGGCTACCCTGCCGCAATAGAACAGGAAACACAACTACTGCATGAAGGTCAAGCCTAGACAAGAGATATGGCTGTCCAGCTATAAATTGTAAGATCAATGTAATATAATAATATATGTACCAGTATTAAATGTCGAGAAGTTTCTAGTTGTGAGCCACAGCATACTTAAACACAAGTTTGTGAACCAAGTATCTCACAATGTAATGGCTACATCCCTTGATCTGGAGTAAAGAGCTGTTGATTCCCAACATACTGGCTCTGATGGCACGGTATTGCAGCCGCATATGGACCGCAGGCTGTTATGAAGGGTATATTTAAGTCTTTTGCCTCTTATACATCCTCCCTGAAGCTTCACCTGTCTGACAGCCCTGAACATGACATGAGTAGTGTATTGCTTCTCTTAGATTTTCTATGAAAGCTTCCCATTTTTCCTACCCATTAACAAACAGAAATAAATAACTACAACTCAGAAAATAACTGTTCTGCCAAACCTAGCAACACAAAAATAAGCTTAAAACGAAGCTCTAACTCTCCCCCTTTCAACTGAAGTGATTATGGACTTATCCAACATACACCATTTAAAAAAGAAAATTAGTTACACAAAGTAAAAAATTTACTCTGACATGAAAATTACTAATTTTACTCTCACCTGTTTTCTGTCTCCTCAGTGAAATGACCACATGGGTTTGCTCAGAACAAGAGGTTACCTAACTAGTATGAAGATTCACAGCGAGCATTTGATAGATGGCAATGTGCAGGAGGTGGCCAAGTTCAATCCCTCAGGTTTACATGACATGCAGGTTCAACATCAACTCAAACACAAAGTTTTCACAATATGATATAGAGGCATGGTAAAAATCCATACTAAAACAGTTTTGGAATCTTTTTAACTGATAATAGAAAGATATTGAAGTCCTGACTATTTCACAATACTTCACTAAACTATGCAGGTAGCAGCTATGGATGACTACGGATGTTGTTTTTCATTTTTGTGCGATATTTACATGGCTTTTCAAGATTGGTGAAGTACATCCTATCAACATCTATTCAATGTCTAAATGTTTGTTGGCTCATTACACAGCACCTTCTATTGTGGCTGTAATAAGCACTGGTACAACCAACCCCTGTAGCCAACCAGCCCCGGTCTCCCCTATCAATTGGTTTGATAAAAAGGGAATGACAGATCAGATGTAAAGTGAGCACCTTTGATTGATTGCAATCCCCTTGTTCTCAGCTTTCTAGGAACTTTTCTCAGGTTAAGTAGTTGGCCTTGATGGAACATTAAGTGCCTGTATGAGCTTTATGATGGAGCCTGCTCCCAGTGGTTGGTGGTATCGTACTGCCATCAGCTGGCCACATTATCAAATAACCAACACTTCTTTGTAACTGCTCCATGACAGTGAGCAGACAGCACTCACAAGGAGAATAAGTTCTAAGAGTGAGGGAGGTGAAGAGCGTAAAGGTTGGTTCGGACAGATTCTGGGCATTTTCTGTTAAGAGAGCAGAGCAAGTACAAGAGAGGATAAATCAAGATGGATAAAACAACTTGCTTTGCATTCATTGCAGTGGTTGTGCCATGGAAGTCAGTGAGAATAGATGAAGTAATAATTCCTGTCAAATTTAACAGGCATGAATTTTCAAGAAATATTGATTTCCGTCATTTCAGGTTCAATGATCTGGATTATAATGCAGTGTAATGGGTATACCAAAGGGATGGGTTTAGTGTAGACTCCAGCAGTAATACAATTAAGAAGGATTTTAACTTAAGATGAACAGTACTAAAATAAACTGTGCTATCACCAGACATTGAAGAATAGGTATACCTATTCATGCATAATGGAGGGCAGCAATTGCTTAATCTAGTCTGCCACAAATTTCACACAAGTAAATAATTTGTGAGGTAGGAGGGGCAGTCTTAAGTAGCATTCTTGATCAGTGCAAATGTGAATCATGTCTGTGCAAATGTTCCAAGCACGGGCGTAAGATGTTCACAAGGGGCCCGGGTTCAAGAATTGCTATGGGGCCCCAACACCCCCTGTACCCCAACCTACCAACGTCACAAAATGGACTGAATGCAATTCAATGTCATGAATAATGAGTACTAATTTGACACGATTACGCTTTAGAGCGCATATAAAATTGAAAGTTGTAAGGACAATTTTAACATAAGCACCTCCAAAAAATACTTCTAAAACAGTGCAGTATGCACCCCTTTACGTGCACAGAGATCTATTTGCTGCACACATCTTTACCTTTATAAAATGGTCACCATCCATTAAAGGCCCTATATGTACGTTTTCGGCCGAAATTAACATTCATTAATGAGTGAATTCTCCGTAACTAATGAGAACTAATGACACCAGCCTTGTCTTTCTCTGTTCAGCCGTTCAGTCTCTGTATGAGCAGGACTGTGGAGGAGTCGGGCCGACATTTCGCGGCAAATTTACCGGATGTGACGTTATGCGCGTTCCCGAGCCTGCCTCTCACACACACACACACACACACACATGTAAGAGACTGGCTGCAGTTCCCCTAACGGCCACTGTCATACACTGTCAGTAAGAGTACCAACTTACATATAGGGCCTTTAATTCAGCAGCGCTTTTCAGATCTCTAATGAGTCAGGACTGGTATGGAGTGAATTGGCAGTCAAGCAGACACCTACCGTGGAACTATGTCTGAGAGAATCATGCACCCTCCTTCAGAGAAAACCCCCTGAACGACTGCTTGAATATTACTGAACCATCTCACGGTTGAAACGGAAGCAAGAAGTCTTCACCAGAACGCCACTTCAATTACGATTTTGTCCTCAGTAAAATTTTGGGGCTGGCTACAGACCTGCTCACACCCGGTAACACCAGCAAGTTTAAATCATTCTGCTAATGCATTGCCCTAATGGCTACCATGCAGTTCCTAATTATTTGCGCCAGCGAAGCGCGCAAGTAGGGTGTTCAGTGCCGTCTGTATCTATGTGGGTATGTATGTTCACACCATAACTCGAAAACAAATAACCCTATGATGTTCATACTTGGTACATATATTCAGCCCAAGGTACCCTGGAGCTGATTAGATTTTGAGGTAAAAATGTAAAAGGTCAAGGTCATGGGTTTAAAAAACACATAGTTGGCTGTAAGGCGTAAGTTGGCACCTCGCCCGAGTGCAGTCTAGTTAACTCTCTTCAGTCATTTGATGCGCGCTTCAAACACTTGAAGTGCTAGCACCACCGCCTCATCCTCAGAGAGGCTGCCTCCACCCAGGCTTCTATGCAGGATCCCCTCCTCAATCAACTTGCTGCTCTGCACTTTAATCCACACTGAACTACTACACAGTTACTCTCTCCGCTTGGTAACGGCCTCTTCAATTTTTCGGGGCTCACCTTCTCATCAGTTCTGTATGAAATTTACCAATCGTGGTAGTGTGTAAATGTATAGCAGTTTTTTATGACAATCACATTGTAATTGACCATCACATTCCAGGTCAAATTAATCCCATGTTCCAAGTCCTGGTTTAGCCACCATTTAAAAAAAAGATGTAATGTTTCCTCTCAGCATTTCAAGTCATTCATTTAGGGCACTGCTGCTGCCATGGAAGGCATTTCACTGCCTCTCTTCAACACTGAACCACAGGTCATTCTCTACTCTACCTACATTCTTCCAGATCTGCTACCTTTCTTTTCTGCTCACTGAAGCCTGATGATTTCAGTTGCAAGTCGTGCATATAGCTCTGGTGGTGGTGTTGCCAGAGTTTTACCGTCGCTAGTACAGCTGGTCATCATTGGCCATACCTTTTCATTGCAGACTACATCTCTGGTCATTGCTGACCGTCTATTCTACTCTTGATCTCTATTCACATGCTGATCTATCCCTGGTCATTGCTGGCTGTTTCTAGCCATCCTATTCACTGCTGGCTAAACCTGGTGATGAGCAATTGTTTCTGGCCATTTCATGATGGGGATCACCACAGTCTTTATGTAAATTCTAGACTCCTTCAATCATGCAATAAAAACGTGTCATTCATCCTTCATATTAGTCTCTCCTGATTGACTTAAATTAAGCTATAGCAAAAGTTAAATCAGGAAGAATACTTTTCTTATGCAGACTAGTTTTAGAGTTGAGGAATTTTCCCACACTGTCAACTTGTTTTCCCCATGCTGTCCTGCTACTGCTATTTACATTTAACACCAAATAACCTCAATGAGACGACTGAAAATGCGAGTCTCGGTCCTCTTCCAAGAGAACTGTGGTGCGGTTCATTAGGAGTGAGGACGTAATCCGAACCAACTACAGGTAACGACCCACGGATGTTAAACTTGGGAGTCAAGAGGCGGTGAAATGCCTTCCCATTATACAGGCCGAGAAGCACATTTCCTAACTCCTTGAGAGAATGCACAATACTTAAGTATCAACATTGGGTTCTCCCTCCGTGCCTTTTTTTCTTCACCACCAATGAACTAGCCGAATCCAGTAGGAACAAGAGTAAAAACATCTTCTCCTCTGAAAACAATTTATGCCTTCAGAGTAGTTATGTCTTCTTTAAATGCATTTGGCCCTTGAATTCTGAAATAACAGAAGATATGGCCAACGCAAACGCTGCCATACTCCATCACCGCCACTGTTATTTGCGATTCTGCTGCCTGCATTGCGTCTTGCTTATGTCGCCCCCCTTGGATCAGCCTCCAAAACTGTGATTGGACCGTCCTGTTTGTGGCTGGACCTGCCTTTTTCCTAGCCTCCCATCAAGGAGGGAGGCCTGACGTTTCTCGCAGTGTGATCAACTCAGATGGCACATGACTGAGAACCAGTGGTCTAGAGCAGTGGCTCTCAACCTGGGGGTCGGGACCCCCCAGGGGGTCTTGAGATAATTTTTTTGGGGGGGGGGTCGCGAGATGCTTTATGGAATAGAAAAAAAAAAACATTTCTGCTATACAAAGTTACGTGAATTTTCTCAGATTTGTCAAATTTGTCATTTTTTCTTGTGAAATACTGAATAGTTTTAAGCCTCGTCCGATAATCAAATCAAATGACCTGAAAAGGGAAATTCATTTTTTGATTGAACTGTTCTCCACTCTGCATATGCAGCCTGTGACAGGGGGTCACGAGTAGGCATTGCTTCGTTTTAAGGGGTAACATGCCAAAAAGGTTGAGAACCTCTGGTCTAGAGTAAAGAAGCTGTCCCACCAAATTCCAACAATACAATAAATGTAATAGTTCTAACACATTTCTTTAGCATTGTGTCAGCTTTATTTTCTTTACATAGATAACTAACAGGACAACAAACTGCAACAGTCACTGCATGCAGGTCTACACGCACAATCAACCTCAACCCTCCTGATGTCTAGATGAACATTTCATCTACTTTGTGGATTCACATTAAAAAAAAGAAGAAGGAAAAATACCTTTTATTAGAAAACAACAAAACCACAAACAAAACAAAAGCAGTAAAAATATAAAGTGCACGTCTTACGGCAGCCTTCCTACTCGGCACAACCAAACGTACAGTTGAAGTCGGAAGTTTACATACACTTGAAGTCATTGAAACTCATTTTTAACCACTCCACAGATTACAGCAAACTGTAATGTTGGCAAGTCAGTTAGGACATCTACTTTGTGCATGACAAGTAATCTTTCCAACAATTGCATAGACAGACAGATTATTTCACTTTTAATTCACTATATCACAATTCTAGTGGGTCAGAAGTTTACATACACTAAGTTGACTGTGCCTTTAAACAGCTTGGAAAATGTATCAAGGGTCCAAGGTATCAAATGAGCCTCAAACCATCCACTGCTGCCAGATATGCCATAGATACAGATGGATCATTTTAGCGGTTATTTCTCCTGACAAATTTTCCCATTGAACTCTATAGGAAAATTATTCAGGAGAAACAACCGCTAAAATGATCCATCTGTATCTACTGCATATCTGGCAGCAGCACGGTGGTTTAAGGCTCATTTGATACCTTGGACCCTTGATGACTTAAAGCCATTTAGCCAACAAATGTGTTCCATACTGTATCAGCATAATTTACAGCTGAATCTAGTCCCACCCCCCAATTCCCATAGAGATCCATTCAAATGCAAAGAGTTTTTGTATCGCTTGTAGGACAACCTGAAAATAAAATA
>OMLI01088407.1:0-13746 GCA_900302605.1 Rondeletia loricata | reverse complement strand
TCTGCAGGGCATCCAGTTCTGTGTGTTCTACTAACCCAGTCACTTTGGGAGCCAGAGATGAAGATCTGACCGTTAGCACTACCACTCCCTAAAAGCCACAATACAGCTGAGGTCTGTCTCTGGGTCAGGGAGGGGATAGACAGTCTATCAAAATACCCCCAGACCTAGTTCCTTTATTTGCTCAGTATCAATCTCAGCATTAACCCTCTGCTAATGGGACAGCTGTGGGTCATCGCCTCGCGTCTTCGGGGTGCCAATCAAGGCCTTAAGCTGGGAGATCAGCCTTTGGAACAGGGGTGCTCGTCTGCCTCTGAGTGGCTTTTTAAACGCGGAGACGACCATATCGATTTTAGCTCTAGCCCGAGAGAGAGAGAGGGGGTGAGGGGGTGGATCGCGCTAGCTAGGGCCCGTGTCAGCTGTGGCTGTCTGTGTGTCTGGATGGGAGCCAGCCCCTGGTCCCCGGTCACCCTCCACTGATCAGGGGGCCTGACAGAATGACCTAGCAGAGAGGCACTGAACCCGCAAACACGAAGGGGGCAAGGAGCTGGAAGCTCGAGGGGGTCAGCGCCGGCGGGGGCAACATCAGCAGAGATCTCGGTAATAGAAAAGGGTTTTAACCTTAATGTTGGAGCCAACACCCTGTTAGAGGCCAAGTAATCCCCCCCTGCGCTGCTCTCATTTGAAGTGGCTGATGTTTTTCTTTTTTCTCTCTGACTGGCTTGTGAGAGGCACCAACACTGTGTTGTGTGGGGCTGGATGGGGAGGCGGTAACCAGCAGCTGGAGGTAGTATATCACTATTGTGAGGGTATTGTACCTGCCTTACCTGTGCTAGGCATACAGGTTAAATACGCTAAAGGAGATAAAGGAGACTATATAGGGTTATTTCAGCTGTCCCTATGTTGTGTACATTACAGAAAATAATATTATAAAATAACAGAGTTGCCAGAATTTTACTATTCAGATGTGTGCTGCATAATAGGCATATAGACAGGTGAAGTGTCACCAAAATGATTTGGATAGATTACTTTGAATACCCAAATTCTCATCGTCTTCCTCGAAAATCAACATCCCTATGTTGCCTTGTGTCCGACATAAGCACTTAAAAGAGTTTAGTCCATAAATTGACGTATGCATAGCTAATCATTTGGCTCAAGTATTTTGAATCTTTTTTGGATTTTAAAATACAAAAAATCACAGTGAATAGGCTCGGGCACTTCGGGTAAAATATGCTAATTAGCATACTCGAAATTTCCCATATGAAATCTATCTGCACCAAGACAATGAGAAAATAATTACAACAGAGGTAGAATTACAATGGCCATTTTAATCAACCCCTGCACTAGCATTTCACCCTATTTATACCGTTTTTGATTCCGTGACCCACTGGTAAGTAATCACTTGAACATTACGGCTGGGTTTATAACAGGTCTGTGCTTCAGACACATTATTTCTGCAGAGACAGGGGTCTGAGGATTACAATAAAGATATGAATCTTGCATAACAACAATCATTATGCAGTTCCTTTGACCGAAAAAAACATCCTAGGAAAAACCTGGCATGTGGTTACTGAGCTGACTTTGGAATATTGATGAGTTTGGCAGTCTGAGAAGTTTGATTCAATACTTGTTGTGCAGCAAAACTTTTACGACAATGATGAGGATGATGATGATGCACTTGCCCTTTGTTTTATGTTAGACTACTCCACCATTTAAATATATACTGGCTATAGTATCATAACACTATGGTCGTGCTTATAATTACACACATAAAATCAAGGCATCTTTTTGCAAGACGGATGCAATTATGTGATACTCATCCATTAAACAATCCATCTTTAGCGCATTTCTCAAGTGTCACATATTCACTTGCAAAAGGTCAATTCTGCACCCAGGTAATAACCTTGAAGGTTTGCCGCTAAAGAGCCCCATCAGGGATTCACACAAAGGCCAGCCTAATGTCTTTCTTTTCAAAAAGAGAGCCATGTTATTTGACCTTCCTTCCTCACTACGGAATTTCCCTGAGATAAAAAAAAAAAACAGACTTGTTCTTCAGCAGCAGGTAAGGTCATCTTTATCCATCGCGGAAGCGTTTAAAAAAGTATTTGACAATCCGGTGAATAATGTGACGATTAAATGCCTAAAACCGGTGTTGGGTCGTGGCAATTTATTTCCAGGCAGGGACTGCAGAGCCAAGGCCCTGTTTGCGGGAGATATCAGCTGCTTGAAAACCCAGAGACGTCTCTTGAGGAATGTCTGTCTCCCCCATGAGAGTCTGCCTCCTCCCCCAGGATGGTGCAGCCATGGAGGACCCGTTCACCGACAAAGGCCTTACAGGAAGGGCAGCGATTTCACATTTTTGCCTAACAAGCCACAGTGGCTGGTAAATCCCCAAAATAACCAGTTACTTTTTTTAGAATAGAATAGGACTTTCAATTGATGGTGATAATTTTCCCATCTTGCTTACAGGTCTGGTTCCTTTGAGCCTCAGTGCGCTCTGACAAGACACAAGGATAACACCATGCCCCAAATAAAGGAAACATTGGTGCTACAGTGCAGAAAGAAATCCTAAATAACTGTTTAAGGGGTTTAGTTACTCCTCTAGCAACATTGTGTTGACTGGAGTATGTGAAGAGGAAGACAGTGGGGGAGAAAAACAGCGAGGGGCACGATGTGGGCAGGCAGATGATCTCTTATTGATTTCCTGTTTCTGCAGTGAAGGAGGCTCTCAATTACCCCTGTCAGCAAGCAATCCGATTGGTCAGCTCAACAAACGAATCCACAGGAAGACTGCTTGGTCTATGACACAAATAGGCTAAACGGAATCCCTCTAAATGCAAGGATTTCCAACTTACTTTCATTTACCTCAAACAGACACTGACGCAGATAACTCACAGATATCATAACACGAATTTGGGGTTTTGCCTTTATTTGAAGTGACTTCTTGTAACTCTCTCAAAGGAGAAGCAGCACATCTTCCTCCCTTTTGAAATTCCCTTACCAGCCGCTCTGCAGGGGGGTGACATCAATTACGACGCAAAACTGTTGTCACAAGGGCTTATCTGCTGAGATGAGAGAAAAGCATGCCTTCCTCCAGAAGTGCAATCCTCCACACACCTGCCAAGCGAGAAAGACCTCTCGACAGGAAATCTTTTGTTGCAACCGAATCTCTTTTTCCTCGCCGCTTCAGTAAACAAGCCACTGGCAAGCCATTAAGCCGACAACCAGAAAAAGGCAGGAAACGTTAACAATAACAACGTAGAAACAAAAGAGCTGTTGTGTCAAATGCAAACACAATCCTTATTATAGCTAGACACTTCCATGGATGGAAGCAATCAGTTGCCATTAGCCTTGCTTGACACCTTTTAGACAGCTGCCTTTTGTGACCTGCAACCTATAGAGCAACAGTGCATCCAGACCAGGGATGGGCAACCATGTCCCATGCCGAGTGTATGCAGGTTTTCATTCCAACCAAAGACTACACCAGGTGAGTTCACTGATTAGTTCCTCCTCTCTGGTTGAAGGTGTGCTAATCAGTGAAATCACCTGATGTTATCTTTGGTTGGAATGAAAACCCGCAGACTCTCGGCCCTCCATGGGACCTGGTTGCCCATCCCTGATCTAGACTTAGTGAGACCTGCTATCAAGAGCCTAAAGCTCAAGCATTTCAAGGCCAAATGATTGTTTTGCATACTTTCACAAATGTGACTTTCTCATACAAAAATATTTTTCATTTCCCCTATCATTTTCACAGGAAAAAAAGTATGACAATATGCAATAGGATGCAGAAAGAAGTAATCCCATTTTCTTTGAAATATAAAAGGCTACTGTATACTCAGTATTCTGTTCAGCAGTAAAGCACTCCTGAGGACTGGCACAATTCTTCTCCAATAGGTAAATGTTTGGTACGGGGTAAAAACACTGTGGCTTAACTGCAATCAGTGCGTCAGCGCCAGAGCCACAAACAGGATTTCCTCGCTCCCACAACACAGGGCTGAGGGTGGAAGGAGAAGCAAAGTGGAGAGACAAGCAAAGTCTCGGTCATTGTGCTAGAATGAGAGCGTACGCATGTTACCGCTCACTGGCCAACACCACGCCATGAGACCTCAGTGTTATTTTATTTGGAAACGCTGAAGCTAATATTTGAGTTGGCCCACCGACCCCGCCCTCGTGCATGTATCCTGTATGACTGTCATAACATAAACCAGAACTGTCATCTTGATGGTTGAAGCCTGTTCAGGAGAAAGCCATGGAATCATAACCACACAAATAAAACACTGCTTAAGTCCTAGTTGAGCTCAACCATCTGACTAGGCGAGCTAAACGGGCTCATCGTCTTCATTCTGTCCAGTGAAACTGCTCGTTGTTGTTTATCGTTAAAATAAGACGGTGACATCCTGCTGTCCGCCCGCAGCTTTCCCAGGTCGTTAAAACTTACTTCTTACAGGCTCGCGGTAATTAGGCTTCTCCTCGGTCACGTGACTTCGTCCTTCGGCGGACGGCTCCCTGGGAAACGCTGTTCTTCCCGATGATTCACTGTCACAGGCATCTAGGATCACAAGCATCCACCGTCAAACATGAGCGAAGAAGGAAAACCAGTTGCACACACGTTTATTATGCTGCACAGTGACTGTGTGTATGTGTGTATGTGTTAGACAGAGAGCGCTTCGGTTGTTTATTTTAACGTGATCCCATTAAGAGCTCAACTGTTCTAAATGTAAGTATATTACAGCTATTCCTCCAAAGACAGATGTAAACTCTCAGCGCAGGGTCAGCCTCGGTGGACGAAATATCACGGACAGCCAGAGGAGCCAGAGGCCGCGCAGCCTATCCAGATAAAACACAGGCTTTTTGGCAAATGGCTGCACAACATGGCGGTTCAGGTAAAGGCCTTGCCAGAGTTCTGGATCTCATTTTCTCTCCTCCTGCTCCCGGGTCTGCTCTACCTGCCAAGCTCCTTTCACTGCCATAAAGGCAGCATTCATCTAAATTGGAAAAAGTATGTAGGGATCGCAAAAAAAACAACAACCTGATAGCCGTGCAAAAACACGAGACAGTTTCACTCATCTCTCTAAACCGGGTCCTTTGGCTTCTTGACACAAGGACTTGCTGACGCTCCACTCGCTGCACACTGCTGCTTTGTTCGGTAAATAAACCTTCCGCAATGACTTTATTCGTTGGTTTGGTGCCAGATGCCTGCTCATATGCCTGAGGCTTCGGCGTGCCAGGTCTTACAGTTACGTAGGCTCTATTGGTGTGTTCCCTAGAGCAGATCAAGCAAAAACTGTGAAGAATGATTCCGCAAATACATGACAATCGTGTTTACCGAAGCTGGACGCATTGATGCATTTGTTCCACTGCCGCCACGCTCTCTGCTTTGTAGGAAACGATGGATGGGGGAGTGGAACGGACGGCGCAGGCCGGCAGCTCTAGATAGATATGGCACAATCTCAGCTTGGGGGCTGATGTATGGTGAATCTTTAGGCCGGGTGTGACCGCTGAGATCGATGCACCACTGCCTACAGTAGCGGCAGTTGCTTCAGCAGCAGTACTGTGTGATGCATCGCGGTATTTAGTGATCACAGTTAGGAATAAATTGGTCTGTTCTCAGTACATCCGCAGTCCCCAGAGGAGGGGAATCCAGTCTTAACTGAGAGCGCCTTTGAAGGTCCAGCGAAAATCCATTCGCAATCCACCAGCCCCAGTGATTGCTTACTTTGTCCTACTTTGCTATTTTTTGACAGTGCCATAATGATGCTTGGTATAAATAGGATGGTTAACGGTTCATTGCTTGTTTGAAGAAAAATGAAAAAAGGGGTGTGGGGTGTGTGTGTGTGGGGGGGGGAAAGCTTATTTTACATGTGATAATCTTACGGGCAACTAGAAAGTTAATTAAAAACTATAATTGGCTGTGGTTGCTGTTAACAGTCACCAGGGCGTTTCTTCCGTCTTTATTGGGGGGGAGGATACAGATACTGATGTATACTAAAACCACATGCATATCATTTAGGAGGACGAGGGTGTTATTGTCCCGACGAGTCGACAGACGGATGTTGACAAGCGGCGGTAAATTGTTAACGCATTAATTGACTCATTTTCTATATTTGCTATTTACGTTGTTTTCCTCCCATGTCTGACCAAACAGGCAACATGACTTCTTGACGGAATATGTCTTTGGTGTTCCTGGCTCAGTTTCATTAGCAGTGCACTGGCAGCATGGGAAACCAAAGTGAAACACAGTACACACACACTCACTCAACATGCACAAGAGAGAATTTCACCTGTGCACAAAAGCCATGCATGACAGCAGGGGTTCCCAGATGTTTTCAAGTCACAGCCCCCCCTAAATAAATACACTTTTAATAAGATTTTGATATGATTTGGTGTAAAACTGGACAACCATTGATACTGAATGTGAGTAAACCATCATATGAAATAACAGTGAAATTACTGTATTCCTCATTTTGCTGGGGGTCCCCCTGGAGCCCTCTCAGGACCCCTGTTGGATCCCCGGACCCCACTTTGGGAACCACAGCATTGTACTTGTATCTCACATGCTGTATAGCCTTACCAGGCCTAACTAACACTGTCCTGTCCCTTACCGTGTGAGGTCGGCAGCAGAGGACTTGTCTCTCGGTGAGGGCCCTTCCCTGGCCCGGACGGCCCATCCGGAGGACGGACGGTCTCCTTGGACATGAGACAGGCGTCTTTGTCGGGACACACACAGCAAGAATGAGATATCCTCCCTTTCCTCAGCCGTCAGCGCTGTGGAAATCAATGTCTCACCATGAGCGTTACAGTTCACAGGTTATTTAGTCAAGTTCAGAAGTTTGACACGCCGAGAAAGTGACGTCGATCTGCGGTAAAAAGTGGAAATTTCCCCTTCTGTCGCTTTTTACATAAAACTGCTGAGAAACTCCACACGCGGCTCATTTGTTCAGAAACTCTCATGTCTTATCGGGACGTGTTTATTAAAAATAAACAGAGATATATGTGTTTTTGAAGTATAACCTACCTTTCAAACATGACAACTCCCCTGCTTCAAGTCGGACTTATTCCCATCCTTCCTTCCTCTGGCGCTTTTCCTCAGACCCCGGGAGGAAGGGGGAAAAGTTGCGTCCAAAAAAAGAAAAAGTTGTCAGAAAGTTGCCAAGTGTGTCCCGATCCTCCGTTTCTGCAGATGTTGACGCGTAAACAACAAATCACAGCGCGTTCCCTCGAAGCGTCGACGCGCAGCGGCGGTGTAGTTTGGATAGTTGCGTCTAAAACGTTTTCATCATATCCGGATTCCTGCAGTTCAGCCAGTGAGCCGCTCTTCCCTCTCTCGGCTTCCCCTGGCAGGGACATTAACACAGCCCTCCCTGAGCAACGAGCAAGTGTTTGATTAGAAAAAAATATGTTTGATACTACTTACTATGATGTATATATTCTGAATTTCATGTAATTAAGCCTTATAGCAGCCTTAAAAGGTGGGTAAACTCTGTTCCACAAATAAACAAGTGGATAGACTGATTTAAGGTGGGTTTACCACCCAATATGATACACATCAAGCCACAGACCCCCATTGGATGACTGTTTTCCCCATGGACCCTTTTTCCCATGATGTGTATAAGTGCATAACTGTCCATACTGTAGGTGAGGAGAAAATAATGCAAACCTGCAGTATACATTTTCTCACTGTGCTAACTTCTAGTGATTTAAATATCAGTCAAATTAAAGTGTCAATATATTTTCAGACGGCCCTCTTAAAAGATCCCAAGGCGCCCTGCGGGTCCCCGGACCCCACTTTGGGAACCACTGCCCCAAAACACTAACACTTACTAGAACCAGTTGGGTAGCATAAATAACTCATAGTAAATTATTGTTGTTAAAATCACCCATAATGAACATTTAAAAGTGTATTTTTTGATTGAACTGTTTTGATGTGTTGTGCAACTTGGTGACATCAATTAAAGTGATGAATAGTGTCATTCAAAACGTCATTCAATGAATCACTGTGTTGAGTGTGTTGTTTCAATAGGGTTGCTGGTTCGATCCCTGTCAATGACAAGTCCAAAAACTGCTGAGTAACCTAATCCCCATGTACAAACCTAGTTAAAGTGCGTGTGAACAGCCACCAACTACAAACATAGGCCTACATAGTTCTACTAACACTATAAGGGAACTATAACCTAGATAACTTCTTTAGTGCCTATAAGATACACAACATCTTTTAGATCCCTCCATTTCAATTCATATATAATTCACTTTAGATAAATGGCAAGGGAGCCCCATGCAGTGTCCTCTGTGTAGTCAGTAGGCTATTGTTAGTGCAGTGTCTTGCTGATTGCCATCATAGCCATTGAACCCTATTGGTAACAGTATAAGTGAGATTTAAGCCCTGGTAACATGAGAGTGTGGAGGTGATTGATGTGAAATATGCCCTCCCTCATTGACTGGCTGAACTCCATTTTCTGCTCCTAATGCAGAAATCACTCCGGGTCCCCGGCATAATGATTTACGATGAATCTGTGTCAATGTTGAACTCGGCAAACCCCACGTAATCCATCTTGCAGATATACCTACCTACCCCACCCCACCTTGCCTTGCCTTTGCGATGGGAAGGAGAGGAGTGCGGCATTCTCTCTCTCTCTCTCTCTCTCTCCCTCTCTCCGTCTATAAGTGTTGAATCCATTACAGGGCTGATGTGTAATCACAGAGGGCCTCCGTGCCCCCTCAGACTGTAATTACCTGGATACAGATACTCCCTCACTCCCTCCCCTGGAGCCGAGAACTCCGTTAACCAGCATGCAGTGCTTTCAGCCCGCCTGTCCGGGTGGCAACGCAGCGATATGTTTGAGAGATATAGGGCCTGTGAGAAATATCCTGGATTAAATTGCATTTACGTAATGGGATTTTGACCTTCCCAGTGTAGTGGCCACGGTTCACCATCACGTGAGATTGAATCATGCACAGTGCAAATCAAAGCCTGAACCCCCTGTTGTCTTTCGTCTCTCTCTTCTCTTCTTACATAGTGACACCGCTGTTGCTGCTGACAAACATTATCTTGTGTGTGATCATGTGCATAGTGTCATCCCTCCTCATCCTCCTCCTCCTCCTCCTCCTCCCTCCCTCCTTCAAAATAAGTCAAAGTGGCGCCGGCTGTGTACACACACAGTAGGCTGTCACACCGTGTCAGCGTTGCATCTGTTGCAGTCTCATCTCAGAAGACACGAGGAAACGTCTCTCTGTTGACTTCATCTGTTTGTTTGGCAGCCTGCCTGATTGCTGGAGTGTGTAGTGGCGAGGAGAGAGGAGCCGGCTCAGTCGCTGCACACACTGCTGCCGACGAGTCTAATGTCTAATCCTCCTTCACTGAGAAGGAGGGAGTCTGGTCCCAAACAAACACACATCTCTGTCTCTCGCTGTCCCTGACACACACACACACACACACACATGCACACACACACTCCGCAACCACTCTCCCTCCTCTCACTGCAGTAGTAGGCTAGTAGTAGTCCAAGCATCCTAAGTCTTTGCTACTTGTCTTGAATGCCTTTGATAAACGATTGAGAGAGACTAACACGTATAATGCCATTTTAATACAATGACAATAGCACGATTACAGGCCAGGCCAGCCAATCTGTTGAACAGTATGAGTCCAGGAGCCAATCTGGGCAGTCCCGGTGTCTGCTGGTGCACCTGTAGCGTTAACGATGGGGCTCCCACAATGCCTCTTTATGAGGGGCTTTTTGCTCGCCATCTGTGGTCCACGCATTTGGTTTCTGTTAGAGTGAAACTTTCGCAGAAAAAGGAGCTGAAGAGGAAAAGGGGCCGTAGGATAGAACACCTGTAATTATCCCTAATGAGCTTATTCTTCAGCCAACTGTGATTCCAATAGAAACGCGAAATCTGGCCCACGTTGGCCCTCGCGTCGACTTTAATGGCCAGGCAAAGGAGTGGAGGTGTTGCTTTGAACAGCACACCCGTACCTGATCAAACCTTCAAAGATTTTACAGTCCACGCAGAGCGAGCAGAACTTAATAAGTCTGGCTTTTTGAAGCGGGAATCCAACGTCGGGCTGACCGTGACACCAGCTGACCCCTGACGCCCTCGCATGATTAATAGCATTACGGTAAGTCTTTTTGAGGAGAGAATCGTTTGATCAAAACATTCAACCTTTTATTGGTCCAACTGTCAGAGGAGGCAGACTTTTGTTTTCGCCAGTTTGAATCATTCTGTCTGCCTGAAATGAAATGACATGAATAGGGCATGAATTGATGGACAAGGGACAAGGACATGGGGAGTTGAGTAATGACTGACTTTCTGCTTGTGTAGCTACACATCTGGATTCCAAGTTCGGAGGGAGAGAAGAGTGAACGTAATCAGTAGCAAATGTTCACGCAGACGCTCCAGAGTTCATAAATATGTATCCCTCGGACACAGAGAAAGAATGGCAGGTGATTGACGATTGATACTGACGTTAAAAACAAAAGGGACCAGTTGGCATGTTATCGCGATAACTTTGGCCAGGCGATGCAAAATCCACGTGTGAAGAAGGCGCCTGTACCGCAGCTTGAGAGCGGCTTCAAAATGGCTACCGCCAGCTCCCGGAAGATATGAGATAAAAGTTGACGCCCATGTGTGATGAATTTAACTTTAAGCCACAGAGACAGCAACTGTGTGTGACCCATCATTCAGGCCTATTGGTCTGCCATATCCTGATGCTGTGATGATGTGTGGAAATCAGAGAAACCAGGTGAAATCTGGTTTTTAACTGCAGAGACCACTTGATATGTGAAGCGTAATTACACAAAAAGAACACACAGACACACAGACACAGACACACACACAGACACACACACACACACAGACACACACACACACACACACCAGCATGCCAGCCTTCTGTCTGCCTCTTATTACCGATCTCTTGTGTCAACCTTTCCATTTCCTCAGCTGCAGCAGCGTCACAACCACACGTGGAACAAACACGTCATGTGACACCTTACACCGTGGGAGTGTGTGGCTGCTACATACATACATGCCACTCAATGTTACAGAACCTTTGACCTATCAGACCATATTGTGAAAGCATCAACAGATGTTAAAATGGCCCTGATAGTGATGATTTGTAGCAGCATGTGTGATATGAGCCTTCAGGCACACACTTGGTGAGAGATGCACATGATAGGTGCAACCCACAGAATATAACTCTGTGAATTAGGAGTAGTGGTTTAATGCTTGGCTGCTGGTTTTTAATTCAGTGCAAGTATTTCCAACCCAAATTCCTACAAACAAACAAAATATAATATCGACAGACTGGTAAGTTTTCATTCTTAAAAGTTTCCACCGTCATCGTCCTTTGCTGCCTTTTGTTGTCCAATATGAAATGATAAATAAAAAATGTCAGACCGTTTGGATTTCTGTGATCCATCACAGATTTGCGATTAGCATAAACCATAAGCCAAGATAAAGCGACGCTGGCTAAAATCACAGTGGGGTCCTTACTTGTTAAGGCGTGACGCCACATAGCCTGTGTGTCCTGCTCACACGGTGCCAGCACATACCCCCGAGTCCTGTTAGTGAAACCCCCCGGGTGGAGGCATATCAAATTTTACCCACACACACACACACACACATGCATGCACGTACATACACACACACCTGCACGCACATACACAGTCCACAAACATACCTATTTCTTGATTAATTGGATGCCCTGCCTAAGCTTCCTAGATTAGGCTTTGACGTAGGTTATAATTAAATAAGACAAATTCAGGAAGTGTATTGAAATCTCTCATTTCCTCAACAGAAATGTGAGTTTTAATTTACCTCATGCCGAGACGAGCTGTGGTCACCTGCAGAGAGCCAATCCACTGTGCGTCGCTCGGCGCATGATGTCTGGCTTGGACAGAACGCGCCGTTAAAATAAACCCCCAATGCCAATTTATGGAACAGCGGTTAAATATTTATCCAAGTTGATGAGCTGGGCTGTGTGTTCCTCCCTGACAATAATTATAAGACAAACCCAAGCTAAAGGTGAGCAGCAGCCATGACATCACTTCACGGCGGCACTCGAGACAGCCTGGTTTGAATAGGCCGTAGTGGACAACACAACAGTGGTGTGACACGTTATTTGTCCCGTTTGAGTCATGTATGATACGTGAAGGGGAATGTGCGGTGCAGCTTCCTGTTAGCGTGTTTAGATGCATTCTGGGAAAACATCCTTAATGTCAGGGTGACTGCTTATACAAGCAAAGTTAACCTCCTCAACAGCTGTGGCGAGAACAAGTCACCTCCAAAGAGATGAGAATGAGCCTCCATGCTCTGTGACCGCTCTACCATATTCCCCATACGGTCGCCCGCTACCTCGGTGGAGGCTATTGAGACATATAGGCGTGAATGGGTATGAATGGGTCCGGCTTGTGCGCCGTGGGAAGGGCCTGTTGCGAGAGCTGTGGTTTCTCTGACAGGGATCACAGCCTGAGGTGCTGCGTGCGTCCAATGAACAGCGCTCAGCACCCTGGGAGAACAACGAGAGCAGAGCAGCGCTGAAAATCAATAACCCACTGGAGCTCTCCATGGTCTCCTTCATAGAGAAATAACAGCTGTAGTCTATGTCTCTCTCTATCTGTCTCTCTCTCGCTCTCTTTTTCACACTCTCTCTCTCTCGCTCTCTTTTTTTACACTGTACATACACACTCATACACAAGGTGAAGTAAGGTCACAGATGTGTGTGTGTGTGTGCATGTGTGCTTGTGTGTGTGCATATGTATGTACGAGTGTGCCATTATATTTGTATAGTGATATAGTGCACCATATGTGGTAGTTACAACATGTAAACTGCATTTATTCTTGGTGCGTTGAGGATATTTTCTATATATTCACTGGGTAATAATCCCTTTTAAATGTCACATGTAATCCATGGACTCGCCGCATTAACGTGAAGGTTGTGAGACGTGCATGGAAACAAGTCAGGATGGGAGAAAAGGGGGATTTAGCAAATCTCCCATCAAAGTTGTCTTATTATGTTAATCAAGAATTCCCCAAATGTCAGCATTGCTGGAGAGGATGAGATTTGGAGAGAGTAAACGATGATCCAACCAATCAGCTGGACCACGATGATAGTAATGACGTTAATTAATTAAAGTTGGACGTACAAAAGAGGCAGGCTTAAATCGTGGCCACACTTCAAGAGTGAACACATGAATTTATATCAAGTATCAACTTGATACAAGATAAATATTTTCTCACGCTGAATCAGCACAGATTCACTAATGCTTGATAGAACAAAATTAATAGAAACATATGAAACTTGAATCCTTTGTTGATTCTTTAACAGACAGAATGTTTTATACATATTGAAAAATGGATTTCTGTTCATGAATCCCCTGTTGAACAGAACTGGCAGCCATCTGAAATTCAGATCAGAGATCAAGCCCTGCATTCCAGAAGAGCCATGCTGATCTGAGACCAGTTTGACCTCTTAAGTCGCAGAGTTCAGTGTTGTAATAACTGAACAGTGACCCTTGATTAGTACCGTACTTTATTCTATTCTAAAAAAGATTCCCCAATTTCCCCCAGGGATTAATAAAGTATCTATCTATCCGTTTGCCTGCCTGCATACCTGTGTGTCTTTTTAAGACTTAATACAAGATAAAATGTCCGGTTAGATTGGATTTTTCTTTGCAGTGCACAGACAGAATAGAAAAGTGGACTCTCCAGACTCTAGAAAAAACACTGGGAGTAAAATCGAGAAGTTTCTGA
>OMLI01088406.1:0-10330 GCA_900302605.1 Rondeletia loricata | reverse complement strand
TTAATTTCAAGACAGATCTCTTTTTTTTTTCTCGACTAAAACTAATGACTAAAAGTTGACTAAAATGTAACGCCTTTTCGCCCTGTGCCATTCTGCCTGCCTGAATACAAGCATTTTTTCTGCCCTTCACAGATTACAATCACACTACACAGAATTATCTACAATTTATCTGCTCTGCAAATATGAGGGATCAAGAAAACAAAGCAGCTCCCACATGTTGGTTAAGATAAACCTCCACCCTGTTCTTTTCTAAAACTGGACTAAAACCTTTTGAGTTTTCGTCGACTAAAACTAGACTAAAACTATCAAGGATAGAAATGACTAAAATGTGACTAAAACTAATAAGCATTTTTGTCCAAAAGACTAAGACTAAGACTAAATCTAAAATAGCTGCCAAAATTAACACTGCTGCATTAGAGACAAGTTGCTGTAACTGTCCAAAGTGATGTATATAATATTTTGGAATTCGAGGTTACAGTTCTGAAAACACAGTGTGTCCGTTGAGAGACAATATTCTACAGACAGTTGTACACTCAAGAAGAATAGAAGGATATGATCAACAGTGTTTTTCTGAGCGGGGACTTTCCTCTTGCCTGGCTCCTTCAGCAGTTCGAGAATGCCCTCTCCTGGCCTAATAAGAGAGGAAGTAGACTATTATTTTTCAGGAAAAACAAAACACAAACGTGTGGAATTTCAACCTCATGACTACAATGAGTACACTGCAGTTTGTTGCTAACACCTTACTTGAGGGTAGAAATATTGCTAACCATTACTTTTTTTTGTTTTTTGTACGCCTTAAGGGTTTCACCAGAATACGGAGACAGGTTGTGGAAGACGTAGCAGGTTATGTAGTATATATATATATATATCATGAAACGACAGATCAGGGAGTTTATCTGCAGACTTTAGTGGTGTCAGTGATATTGGTGGCAGAGTGTAAGGGTCGCATCCTCCAAGAACTTCAGTCAATATCAATAATAACCATAATGTCTTTCCTTTTTTTTTATACAAAGTCAGGGGAGATGTTTGCTTGTTCATGGTCGCTGGTTGTATAGTCTGTGGTCATAATGGACCTCACATTTCGTCTACCAGCTTAAATTCTTATATCTGGCTAACCTCCATTGGAGTCCATAGGATAAACTACTGCTGATTGAGCCAATGCCTGTGGTGTACTGGAACAAACAAACTGGCAAGATTTACTCCAGCTCATCTCCGTCTACAATGCCAACGGTGACCTTGGCACAGCCAATGTTTGTCTCACCTCTTCCATCGGCGGAGTGCAAAGAGCAGCAGGGTGAGCAGGTGGGCAGCCAGCAGGAGCAGGTGGAAGTAGCGACTCAGGAAGAGCCACTCCGGCAGGAAGCGCCAGTTGACCGTCCACTTGAACAAGAACTGACGGCCCAGATCAAAGGCCTGGCTCATATAACCAATGGGATTCTCCATCAGGAAAGGGAGACCCAGCAACAGCTGTGATAGGAAGAGAGTGCTTGGCAAAGCTGAACAACATTGACTGTAGTACAGTAAAAAAAAGAAGAAGCATGATTTGCCACACAATGTAGAATATAATGACATTATGTAACACTGGCCCATCTTGAATTGAACTGCACTGTCATAAGGAATATTTTACCTGTATGGCTGCACACAGAGAAAGTTTGGGGATAGTCCTGACGAAACCAAACTCAGACAGGAGGAGGTAGAGAAGGCCGGGCGCGAAAAGAAGCACATTCATTTTCACAGACACTGCTAAACTGTCAGAAAGAGAGGGAGACAGAGTTGTTATTTCATCACGTCACAGAAGGCAAAAAATTATATCTTTGATATGGTATAAAGATACACACTACTGGAATGCACCACAGACATCAACATGCTGTACACATTCCTCTTGTTCAACAGAGCAGACCAGTAAGTGAGAGGCTTCCCAGTATTAGGCCAGCAATATGCCATCAAGGTGTCCACACTTGCCTATAAAGGCCACAGCCCAGGGTCCAGCGCCCATCCAGGAAGAGATTGACAGCCCCAAACAGCAGCATCATGGCCACTGGATCGTTGAAGAGACGCAGCACAAAGATGGAGTGGATCCGGTAGGAGGCGCAGCAAACAAAGAAGAACACATAGGGAGGAACCTGGAAACAGGCAAGCAAATGAAGTACAGATTCTGTACAGTCCCATGGAGGATTTGTGGTAATGACATATAGACCTGATTAATGACATATAGACCTGATTAATTATTATTCATTTGAATGTGATCTCAGCTCTTTGGCTAGTTGATCAGCTGCCTCAATCTCTTCTATGGAGAATACAGTGACGTTAGGCTATTTGGATTACTAATTAAAGTTGGCAACTGAACCATTAGCAACTACAGCATATTACATATACACATTGTGATGATGTTTGATAGCGTCCAGATATAGAGGAATGAAGTGTCTCACCCTAACTGACTGGCCTGAATTTGGCTCTTGAAGATCACCGCGTCGTGGCAAAAACACTGCAGTTTAGTGCTGTATCATAATAACACACATAATGCTGCGTGATAAATGTGGCTTTTGTCACAAGCAACCGTGGACTGACCTTTTTAGTGCGGTGATATATCCTGAAGACCAGCAGCAGTGTGATGAGGTAGAAGACAGCAAAAAGGTATTGACCCAGACGGACGTTCACCCCGTGGCTGGTGATGTAGTACAGAGCTGTGAAGATGTAGACAAAGCCAGCCGGGTATCTGAAACAACAACGTGCTAGTCAGATCAGACAGCAGTCATGAGCTTAAACTACATCGAACTCCAGGTTGGATACTGTGTGGAGATCATCAGCACTGTGGGTGGGCCTTTGAAACTCACACCAAGGGGCCTGTATCTCCTTTGAGCTGGGTGTAGTCGTAGGTACCGTTGATGACTCCCTCTACTTCATCCATGTAGGCTTTCCAGTCTATCTCTGTGTCTGCAGTATAGGAGATACACCAGTGATCATGCGTGACAGGGTAGCTTTACGTACTATCATACTAATATCATTGTCAGTATTGCTCACCCTTTCATTTATTTGATTTGTCATGAATAATGGCATGCAATGCACAAACACACACATTGAGGAGTAGACTTGTCAGAATTAACAATGAGATGACTGATACTAATCCATATAGACACTACGTTAGCTAAATAGGTAATAAATGTGTTTTACTGACTGTTTGAAGACTTTATACTACAACAATGTTGCCAATAACATCCTTACACAAAGCTTTACGACTAGCAATCGCTGGAAATTAGAACTGTCATTTTAACACTGGAGCATAGGAGCAGTAAATTCACTCTGACAGGTGGCAGTAGACATGTCTGCTAATGCTAGCTACTAAGCGTTCAGAAATAAGACAGAACACCTTAGCATGCTAACTAGCCATGCAGCTACTTACATGCTACTTTTTGGATGACCCATATATTGATGCCGATTTCCAGGAACCACAGAACAGAGACGACCAACAGTGTATACTCCGCCTTGAACAGGACCAAATGCTTGTCCTGCCATAGTGTGTGAAGTCTCCCCCACACTCGGGACGGCGGACCGGCAGACTTCTTCTTTACACCTCCTCC
Source organism: Rondeletia loricata (assembly GCA_900302605.1). Lineage (NCBI taxonomy): Eukaryota > Metazoa > Chordata > Actinopteri > Beryciformes > Rondeletiidae > Rondeletia > Rondeletia loricata. Next base: position 6,752 of record OMLI01088406.1, on the reverse strand, counting down.
TGCCATCTCGGCGCAGCGACGTGAGAGAGGCCGCAACGCCATGCGCAACACGCGTGTCAAACGGCGGTGTACCTTGTCACGTGACAAAGAAAACATGTCTTCGTGCTTTTTGGCTTCATCACCCACATCACGTGAATAAAATATTGGACCCATCCTTCCGGGTGTGGCAACTTGAGAGACTTTTTCTGACAGGTAAAAATATATAAATATATAAATATATATAGTCGCTCGCATGAAAACGTTTTAGAGGTCATGGCAGATCCCCCTGCTGGCCACCTCCTTGCTGCTGGCCTAGCAACATTAGCTAGCAGCTAGCTAACCTTTAGCGTTGAGCTAATAGGTTGGACTCTCAACATGGTACCTAGCAAAGAGATGTAACTCTGCTACTGGAAAACGCGCATGCTATTTTGTTATTCAAGAATGCCGTTGTAACGATGAGTAGAAGAAACGTGTTCGCAGACAGCTGGTGTCCTTTAATGATATAGCACACGAGTGTTGTTTTGATGGCAAGCTAAGTTAAAATATCAACTTAAAGTTTGCAGTTTGGGCTGATGAGTGTTCATTTATTGGACTCCATTTTAGAAACTGAAGTTGGTCTATATGGGTATATGTTTGGTATTGTATTTTATTGTGCTTTTAGTTGTTTTTCTGTGGTGTTACTGTATTTATGAGGTAGCCTATATTTTCACGGCGAGGCCGAGCCGTCTAGAACGGTGTTTGTATGTATGTCTGTCTGTCTGTCTGTCTGTATCACAGAAGTGGACCAATCATATCTATGGAACCAATCACAGCTCACGCTGCTACGTGCATGGCGTAACTGCTCACGCTGCTACGTGCATGACGTAACTGCCTAGGAGGCAAAAAACATCGCCAGGTTGTTTAACTGTTAGTGCCCACCAGTGACGTGCAGTGAGGTTTGGGGTTGGGGAGGCACTGACTCACAAGTCAGATTTACAAACATACACAGTATGATGATAATAGAATCCTATAATAAAAGAGAGAAGGAGATAATTTTGTTCACCCATAGCTTGGCCATCTCAGGTGCAATCGCGCTGAAACTTTCAGGACATGTAAAGAGCTCCCCGCCGGGTGACCTAACGGAGCCACAAAATTTTTGTCTTTGGGGCCGTGCGGGACTGTTATCAATTTCAGCCTATCACGGAGCAGAAGCCTCAATTTCAGCGTCACATTGTGACATTATCACATTGGATCACATTGTGACATCATCACATGAGGAGTCCAGCCCTAGAAACCCATTGTGACATCATCACATTGTGACATCATCACACATCATCACATCGTGACATAGGCCACAAATCTCCTATAATAAAAGACACTGCACACGAACCTGCAGTCAAAACTACATCTGCCAAGTTTCAAGTCGATCGGATGAACGGTTGTCGAGAAATCCTCACATACATGTCACACATGCGCCAATGCAGGCAAATGACCATACAGGTGTGAGTCTTTACAATGGAAGTGAACGGGAAGCAAATATTCACCAATGTTAATTTTTTTGTGCATGTGTGACCATACCAATACAGTCCAGCCATATACTAGGTTTTCACCTAGTCTTGTTATACTGACACATGACATGACCCACTCCGTTTGACTTCCTAGCTGTGTAGGTCTGCTCTCAGGTGACAGGAGACCCAGAGGGAATGGATGATTTTCCTGTGAGGACAGTTGAGGCACTGTGTCTTGGGACCAGCCTTGCCATCTCTGGCATCTCCTACTATGTCTACAGAAAGAAGCGGAAGACAGTGGACAAACTCAAAGTTAGTTGTGTATCGTATGTATTTGTCCAGAACATAACTTTATATTGTCATGTTGTTGCTTTTATTTATTGATTTTTTTAACGTGTTTTCCGTGTTGTCTAAGCTATAAGAGGGAAAGGAAAGGAATTTGCTGTGAAATTATGTGTACAATCATTAGCCTCCACAAACTCCTTGAGGTTGGACTGTGCTCTACTAAAGACTGATTTATTGTTTGCTCTGGACCATGTTCATACAGCATGTCAACCCTCTGGATGACAGTCCTGCAGTACAATGTGCAGTTTCGTCAAACCAGATACCTGTCAACTATACTATATATACATGGCCTGTTTCTTGTGTTGTCAGGATGCTCCACACTTGACCTTAGATGGAAAACTCACAGACATTTTGAATGTTACTCCAGGGAAGTGTCTGCAGTATGTTGTCATTGAAGGTAATCAGTTTTTCGCTGTTTATGATCCAGACAGGAGTTGACTCATGTCTCCTCCTTGAGAAATGTGTTTACTTATCTCTCTCTGTATCTCTCTCGTATGTACTTGTGTGCATGTGTGTATAGGGGCAGTGCAACCAGTAGGAGAGCCTCTGAGGAGTCAGTTCCAAGATGGAAGTGTCGGAGTGGTGCAGAAACTCACGTTGAGAGAACACAAGCTGGTATGGAACAGCTTCGCTCGCGCTTGGTGAGAATTACTACACCAAGACAATGATACAATATAACATTACATAGATGTCTTGTTGAATTAGGCCAATGACACCTCCAGAAAGCTCAATAGTCAATTCTGGCATCACAGAGCCACTCAACTCCACACCTGCTCTCAACACTGATCAGACCTGTACTCACCTACACTTAAGCTTACACTTACCCAACAACATCTCACCCAAAATTTCCAACCTCGCCCTCAGTCTCAACAACGACAGGCTAACGGGACAGCTAACCCTTTCGGCTTGAAACAGCTAGCCCATCATTCTCAGAAACCGCATTATACCGACCGGCTAAAGGGATGGCGATGCAAGAAATGCATTTAGTCATGGTACTGTAAGGCACTTTGGATAAAAGCATCCACCAAATGCCATATGATGTTACACCTCTAGCTTGAAAGGGCCTGCTCAGCAGTTCAGAGGCTGCATTGTTTCACCAAACCATAGACTTAACCATATAAGTAAAGACAATTCTACCACTTCTATAGCTATGCCATCTGAAGATTAAAAAGAACATAAACTGTTGTCTTAGTCATGGAATGGATTTCTGTACTTTGGACCACAACCACTATTCAGCCTCGCTGCTAGTTTATCTAAGGGTGCGATCATCACATCTACCATTTGTTTTCTTTGGTCTGAACCAGAGTGGAAAAGTTTACTTTGTTGCATTTTTGGCTGGACAGCGATAGCGACCCAGCCCTAGAAACCCAAATGTCCGTGAGTGACCGACTGATGCAATTACCTTATTTGGGCATGATGCAATTACAAGAGCACTATGCCCTTATTTGGGCATAGTGACGTCACTAGGGCACTATGCGGTCATTTGGTGCACACTTGAGTTGGAATGGCATTGTTCTCACCTGCCCAAACGAACCACACTAAAGGAGTCAACGCTGCAGAGTTTGATTGAACCACTCCAAACATGCTTGGTTTGAACGCACTCTTAGGTTCTTCCTTTCATCTATCATGTCTTCCAATCACACAGTGAGCTCTAGAAAGTAAACAGACCGCTGAAGATTGGACCACAATACCAGGTCAGGTCGTAGGCTGGTGCCCACTGTCTCTGGCAGGACTCTGAGATGCAAGCCTACATCTGTTTGCATTTTTCCAATCTCTCGCCTTACCCAGCTGCCCTAATTTATGCTTGCACAGTAAGAATTCTTTCCTGAATTGTGTTCTCATATAAAGCCACTTTAATGCATAGTGTTATCACTCCTAAGAAGTAAATAATACATTTGTTTGTTTACTCTCAATTGCTGATGCCACGCTCTTCAGATTTTGGTTATGCCATTAAGTGTATCGTCCTTGGGAAAGGATATGTCTGAGTTTTGCTGTATCTGAACGCAAAGGATATTGGGGGTCTTCACCTAGACACTGTTTGAGGACTTGGGGTGATGGCAGCAGCACATCATAGGTTTCTCCAATAATAAACCTGACCCTAGCTGCCTCTAGAAGTTCTTTCCATCTAAATATCTTTACACTTTGCCTATTCATCGGTTGTCACTGCTTAGCTAATCTCAAATGTCGTTTGAGCCGGAACACCAGAATACCTTGTTTAGGAAGCTGTCTGGAACACCTTTCCCTCTGAGAAAAGATTGCGATTTTGAAATTGCATATATTTTTCTGATTAATTGCACAGGCCTAATTGTTCTCCTTATTACAGTAACAAGGACGTAAGATATTTGATATTTTTTCTGTAGCAACATATAGGCTAAAAAAGACCCTTTGCAATCCCTCCCCCAGGACGGACAGCGAGCGAGTCCTGCACGAGAGAGTTAATGCAGTGCCCTTCAGTCTGGTGGGATCAGATGAGGCCACGGTCAGGGTCCTGTGCCCTCTGCAGGCCTCTGGGTTGGACATGGAGATCATCCATGAGAAGTTCCACCAGGCCACTTATGGCTTCACTGACATCATAGGACAGTACCTAAGTGGAGTGAAGCCTAAAGGGCAACTGGAGACCGAGGAAATGCTCAAGGTCAGTTGTTAGATTAACCCTTGAGATACCGGTCAGATCGCTAATATGATTAATTAATTAATAATCAGTTGAAACAACATAAATGTTAACGCTTTAGACATCTTTCTTTGGTGTCTTTTTGCTAACCACCAGAGCATGCTGATAGTACTAACATAGATGAGCTGACCCTAATGATATGTTACACAACTACCCCCCTCTTTTTCCAGGTGGGTGCTACTCTTACAGGTGTAGGTGAGTTGATACTGGACACAGACCGTGCCCTGAAGCTGCGTCCCCCTACTGACGGGTCAGAGTACTTCTTGAGCAGAGCGGACTTCGAGACCCTGCAAATGGAGCAGGAGAGCCAGGCACTTGTGTGGCAGGTGTTGGCCTCTGTCTTTGCTTTAGCAGGGGCTGCGGTCCTCTTCTGGGTTGGTAGACGCTACTACTGCTACCTGAGGGTGCGCTGGGAGCAGGACCGGCTGAGGAGGGAGTTTGAGAGACTGGAGGCCGGAGCCCCAAGAGTGGGAGCTGCATCAGCAGGCTCCGAGGCCTCTCAAGATGGGGCTGAGGTACCCATGGAGAATGCTTGTGTGATATGCCTCAGCCGGCCACGTGGCTGTGTTCTGTTGGACTGCGGGCATGTGTGCTGCTGCTTTAGCTGCTACCAGGCCCTTCCACAGCCCACCTGCCCCATATGTAGGCAGACTATCAATAGAGTGGTGCCTCTCTACCAGGCCTGAGGCAGCTTTTATAAAGGCATTATTACCATAGTGACCCACTGGAACTTGACCACCATGCAAATAATACTCCTTCTACCAGCTTTACACTTAAAAGGTCTGAACTCATGCACTTATACTATAGAAAGGACAAAGGCAACTCTTTGGCGATCTAAATATTGTTCTTATCATAAGAAGGGTTTTTGGCACTCTTAAGAACATATGTGTAAACAAAATGTGAAACATTAGGATATTGTGTATAACCTTTTGATCACTACACATATTTTTCAGTGCAGTTGTTTTATCTCAAATTGTAAATGTATGTAATTACTGGGAAAATTAAGTACTTGAAAAAGTGTGTAAATATATACAATAGAGCAGTTTATTTTCCTACATGTTTGTTCTGTGCCTTAATTCGGTAACTTATATGATTACTGCTGCCATGGAGGGATTGCATATAACAGGGCTGTTTGATTCTGGTCATAAGGAGTTAAGCTTTTGTTCCAACCCAGCTTCAACACACTAGCTTCAGTAGATTACCTATCGGTACTAAGAAAATGTTTGAGTCATTGGAAGTCAATGAAACAAGATGCACGTGGTGCCACGATGTTTGTGGGGAGGCACTGCTAAGTCGAATAACTTCAGTATTAAGATTAATTGAACGCACTAGCCTGCAATCAAGGACAGGCGACAATGTGAAAAACATTGGTTTGTTGAAACATTCAGGTCAATAAAGCATCACTCCCTAAACCCTGTGTGCAGTGTACCTCGCTTCATGCTTCACTTCATACCACTATCCACCATGGATGCATGGAGGACACTCAACATACCTGTTCCAGTCTCACTTGACTTAAGATTCTTTATAAAAGATTCATCAAATCAAATGGCAATACAAATCTTGAGGATGGAGATCTGTGGGAAGCCAGCATCATATACAGTATATCAGTTCATGTGTGTGTATATATATACAGTATATATACTGTATATATATCATGATTTGGTGCACTGCCTGCCTGCGCCTCTGAACGATCCACAGACGTCTGAACAACAGCTGTTTCGTCAAATGGCTCCTGCTCCTGTCAAGCAGATGGGAAAGTAGTTCATGTCTGAATACATTGACGAGTTTCACAAGACTCTCAAGCTGAGATGAATTGATGAGGTTTTCCATGGGCACAAATTCTTGTTGACTGCACCTGGTCTCTCAGAAGACTTGTGTGTCAGCAAGCTTACTATTTCTGTCATCTCTAACAAGCAGTGGGAAGATGGGGAGAGCGGCAGAGAGATGAAAAGCCTCTTCCAGATTCTTTTCAGCAGTGGTATGTGAAGAGAGAAACTAATAAGCATGTGTGGGAGGTGGGGGGTGGGGAGTGAGTGAGTGAGGCACAAGGCCTGAGTCGGGGTGAGAGAGGAGCAGGTGGGAGTGCAGGATCCCATAAATCTTCCTTCACTTTGACAAATTCTTCATGAGCTCTCTCAGCAGAACAACAGCTGGGACTCTCGTGGAACAGACTATTACTGTAACACTGACTGGAAAAACACTGGCATTTGATTTTGCTGTTCACTGTTCATTCCAGTGTTAATAATAATAATATAAGTGAATAATTGAGA
>OMLI01088403.1:0-16410 GCA_900302605.1 Rondeletia loricata | reverse complement strand
ATGTAACCTGATGCCAGGACCGTTTCGCGGACCCGATTTAATGCAGGAGTCGTGCAATGAGTGGGATTTACATTTAATCTTCCTGGGCGGGTGCACATCTTCCTGGGCGGGCCGCCCAGGTAGAGCCTATGTATGGGAAACACTGATACCAAAGGCAATATGCTTTGGTGTGTGCTGGTGAAAAACTTCCACGGGTGCCCTGTTCCCACTAGGGCTGTTGGAACGAATTTCGGGATTCGAATATAAAAAAAATTATACTATTCAAATGCTGAAATTGTCATTCGAATGTTTCACAACGGCCAATCAGAACACCTTTTTTCTATCCCTTTAAATAGCAGTGCACCAACGCTATAGCAAATTGGCAATTTCCTGACATGGATGACAGTTTTGCGCGGCTGTGCCAGGAGAGAACGACAACCTGTCGGGAGAGGTGCAGCTTCTGCCTGCACGCCTCCTTTTGATATAGTACAACAGGTTATCATCCTGCTATGCCTATTTCTGCATTTTTTCATCCTGCGGGTGGCAATATAGTGGCGTTTTGACTAGATGCGAACAATTCCCTACCTTACCTTTACCATAATATGAAATAGGATTTTTGGAGCAGATTGCCAGGTCACCACCTAAAATTGGTCTGGTAGGTTTACTGAAATTAATTGATTTAACCATGCAATAGCCTCAGAAAGGCTAAATAACAACAACATAAGGCTACTGTTTCAAAATCAAATAATACATTTATTTCACAGCAGTGGTGAAGCCAGTATTAAACCAGTGTCCTCGCACAATTGAGGGAATTGGAGCTCTCTCTTTCTCTCTCTCTCTCTGACCGAAACTTCACTTCCCTGTCGTTGTAGAGATTTAATTAAAATGTTCATTAAAGTTGACTGTGCAATGTACGAACCATATGTTTGCTTCTTTATTAAACATCATTGCTGGACTATTTCTGATAGCCTATTTTAAATATTCTAGATGTTTCTTCTAGAAGTTTCATATCGTGTCAGAGTGCAGTGCATTAGATACCCAACGTGTGCTCATTAAAATACGATGGATAATGAATCCATGCGAGTTAACGTTATTCATTTTGTGCCTAAGCTTAATTATTACTTAGCAAGAAAGCTATCACCTGTTGGTAATTCCAAATGTTTATCGGTAATGTTACAACAAAACATTAGCTTTGAGTGGTTGGAATGCCCTCTAGTGGTCAGAACTTACATAACCACATGCTGATACTGTAGGCATTGGCATAAGCCTATAGGTACATAGTAATAGGCTAAATTTGAGCATTAAAAATTCAAATATATTCTAATATTAAAAATAATAAAGCATACAAATTCAAATGGGATTAGAGAGGAAGATTGACAGCCCTAGTTCCCACTGACCTGCATGAAGAAGCCAGTGACCAGCGCTCGACGGATGTTGGTGTAATAGTCTCTGCTGCTGAACTCTGTGCTCCGCCGCGGCAGGTTGAAGCGGTCCATGATCCTGGACAACTGCTGGCGTACGTTGTCTGCTGACATCAGCGAACGGTAGTTGACGAAGTTGTCATAGCACCACTGAGTGGACTCGTGGTCTGTGTGAGGCAAGGGTCGATTTAAGGTTGGGGACAAATTAAGACAACATTAAACTGTCAAATAATTGTCTATTCTGACTAACTCAGTGAAATATGTGTGCATGTGTGTCACATGGGGGCACATACTTTGTTTGAAGGCGTGGTAAACGTTGAGCAGTGTCAGGTGGTCTCCATCAATGTGGGCAAAGCGCATCTTGGACTCATCAGCCGCCTTCTTAGCCTCCGTGGGCCGGACGAAGCACTGTGGGACTAAACAAGGTTGGTATGGGCCCCAACACAGCCGCCCATAGGGATGAGTTAAGCAATTCCCACAGAGAGGAACAAGGCCTCAGCTCAAGAGAGGCACAGAGCACTTCACAGGGCACACTGTATGGCCAAGGGTGCATGGTGGAAGAGGGAAGGAGGAGGGCCAAGGGTGAAAGATGGGCACCAAGGGCTAGCTTTCTTCTTTCATGAAGTAGTTAGGTTGGTGTGCTATATATGGCCCTCTGCTGCAGCAAACCCGTGAGGCCCGTCTGTCTCAGTCTCCCTCAGTTGTGGTGCAGACAATCAAAACAAGCATCCTATCCTGTGGACCTGGTACTGAGGCAAGGTAAAACTGTGGCATAGCATTTATTCAAAAGACACTGCCTGGCACACCATAGAACCCTGTCCCTTCCATGAAATTGCTCTGAACCGCTTAACGTCAAAACATGCTTGATTGTGGGTTTAACAGGTGAAAGCTGAGTGTTTGAGACTCATGCTTTGAGGCTGTGGCGGGACCATTCTCCGGCGTACTTTTGCTGCTTATTCTAATTAACTCAGCAGAAACCTGGCTTCCTGACACACCTGCTTTAAGTGCATATCACTTTCAAAGACCCTCTCCCTCCCCTTCAAAGGAGTCAGATTCATCTCAATGAGCAGCATTCTGCTTTGGCAAGCCTAAAGTGCAATTACTGCTGCAGCACATTGGTGACGCTCAGACTACACGCATACATTTCATGTAGACGCGCAGTTTTTTTCCCGTCCTCACAAATATCAGCTGACACCACTGGCTTCACCTTCCTCTTGCCATGTTGTTGTTGGTAAGTTCAGTAGGTTCACATTACTCTTGGTCAAAGTTGAAATTCAACTTCTGTGGTGTGACTTACTTTTATTTTATTTTTTATTTAACCAGGCAAGTCACTTAAGAACACACTTCTTATTTACAAGGACGGCCTGGGACCAGCTCCAGTTCTGAGGCCAATGCCTTGGTCAAGGGCAATGGCAGGAGTGTACCTAATGTTACATGCATGGCTTACTTATATTGCTGAGGTCAGTTTTAAGTGACATTTCGATGAGGGCCCAAAATATGTTAAATATTACTTGTTAAATATCACTCATATGAGTGACTGATAAAAGTGAAATGGACCATCTTGGGAAAATACTACTGTGACCATAAATGGGGCAACATATCAACACACCTTATCGTGGACTTAATTTACTGGGCAGTTCAGTTGTGTGAAATATGGGCCAATATCAGTCAAACACAGGAGGGGTCAGAGAATGTAAATACGTATAAGGCCTTATCAAGAAACTGCTCTGGGTGTTTCCTTTGGGCTCATCGGTTATTTATCAAGCAAGGTCCATGAGCACAGCAAACGGAATGAGTAGCAGCTCAAGACCCGCGCAGTGGGCCAGCCCTGAGCATTACCTGACAGCATGGCGGTGATGGAGAGGATCTCATTGGAACAGTTGAACTCGCAGCTGGCGATCACCATTTTGGCCAGTTGGGGGTCCAGGGGAAACTCTGCCATCATGGAGCCTAGCTCAGTCAGATCACCATCGTCGTTGAGTGCCGCCAGGTAGTTCAGCAACTCCAGTGCCCGCATCAGTGTCTCTGGGGCTGAAGAAGGGGGGACGGGGTGGATGGGGCATTGATGGCAAAGGAGAAACGGAAAGATTAGGCCACAAAAACAGGCAACTTAAAATATATATTAAGGCTGTCAGAACTAATTTCAATATTTGAATTTCATTCCAATGTAAATTCACACCCGGACTGACGAGGAAATTACTCCTGTTTTAAGAAAAAGAAAAGAAGCAGCACAGGAAAAATCCTACCAAAAATAGGGTTCTAGCACCTGTGGTGCTTTGACCCCTAAAAAGGCCCAGGCACTTAGAGGGAAACAGGGGTGGGAGGTGGGGTGGCAAGGAGCATGATGTGAATCAAAATAAGAAGGCTCTTGGTTTGTGATGGCCAAGTTATGCTAGACAGCAACTTGGTGGAGAGGTAATCATGGCAGAGAAGCTCATTTTTCATCCTCCGCTCATGCAATTCTAAACTAATGCAATTACAGGGGAACCTTCTACTTATTGCTTCAACACAAAAGGTTCCCACCGTTTGGTTAAAAGATTTTTCCTCCAGATGCAATTATTGACCTTTGGCTCCCGAGAGCTGAAGCCTAATGACCAGTTGCATGTTAACTGAAAATTAGCTCCAAGCCTTGGCTGCAGTACTCGTTCACTTTCATTTCTCTCAAGTGCTCCCAAAAAAATTCAATTTCAAGCAGCAGGGAGGCATTTTCTTACGATGAACAAATATCGATTTGGGGCATCAAAGCTACTTTTTATACAAAGTGAATGCCAGCCATATTACTTACCACACCAATGGCTTGTGTAGGGCTGAACGAAGGTGAAAATCAGATTTCCAAGTACTGGTAACATGATGAACCAGTGTGGAAATCCAATCTATACACGACGCACCTCATCAGAAAGAAACTATTGACCGCCTCAACACACAAGAATCCGATATATTAACCAAGGGCCAAATCAATGAAACGAAAGGCTAAAGGTACATTAAACCACATTGGCTTTGAAATGTACTTCTCTGGAAATGTCACAAGGCAAATTAATCCCACCCAGCCAAGTCCTTGTGTAAATCGCTACTGATTTCTTTTGGATTTTCCATTTGGTTGGCTGGCTGCTCACATTGTCGCTCCTGTGCTTATTGAGCGAGGAGCAAGGTGAGCCAAGAGAAATAGGCCAGTGTTTGAGCATTCCACAGTAAGAGGGAAATCAAGGTTCCCCATTAAGATTATGGCCAAGCTCAAATGAAAAAGCCACTGGCATTTGTGGCTGATATCCTTGATCATCAGTATGAAGGGGTCACTTAATGAGAGGGCAGTACCTCAACTTAAATCCACCTGATTTAAGACCATTTGGAATCCATACAAAGGAACAACACTACTGGATTGTTGTTGGCCACGCAGTACCACAATCAACACCACCACCTTACAAGAGACAGGTTTCGATTGTGACCAAGAAACAAGAATTCAATCCCTCAACCCATTTAGGATGTTGACATTCTAATCCACTGGGCTCAGCATTAACTCTTTTTGTTTGTGCATGCGTGTTTGTGATTGTGTCTAAGAACTGCTTAATAAAGCTGGCGTGTGAACAGTCCAACTGATAACAGTCCAACTGAGAAAACCGTATCTCAGCATCTCAGCTACAGCAACTGAACTGTCCATTCACTCAAAGGGTGGGCCTTTGACACAGTGTATCAAAATTAATCCACTGTAACTAGATACTGTGATGGGATTGTAGACAAAATCTCGCAGCCTCGCAACCAGCTTTTCATTCTTTGCACCAAACCAGCTACAGCGTCCAGGGTGCTGAGGAGCTAGTTAGAAGGAGACAGCGGTTTCACCAAGTGGATAAATAAGGTAATCATCCCCCTTTCCTTTATCCCACCGTTCCCAGTTACACTCGGCAGACAAGGCCATAGTGGTATGTTGAGGCTTACCGTTGCGTTTTGTGAGACTGGGGTGGGGTGGTGGTGGGGGTCAGTCACGTTTCACTGAAGGAATATAAAGGGAAGGCAATAGCTGAGGTGATAGCGCTGCTACTGATGTAACCAATTTCATTCTCAAAATGGCGTTTGCCACAGCGGATGGGGAGAGATGGGTTTAATCTCGGAGGTGAGATGAAAACTATATTATGGCGAGAAAAGGGGGTGGGGGAGTGAGGTTAAGGATAGGAAAGGAGGAAGAGGGGGGTGGCTTCCTTGGGAAAAAGTAGGAACACACACTGTGCTGGAAGAGTGCCATAGCTTGGCGTCTCGACGAGACAAGGCACCTCTGTTTTTTGGCCTAGTTCCAGCCTGGTGGAGATGTACTGGGAATAAGGAAGTGAATGCAAACAGACAGCCAAAACATACAAGGCCAGAAACGACTAACCCACAACTTAACTGTCTTTTCCCTCTTTGAATGGCAATAAACTAAACCTTAACGCGGGTGGTTCATGAAAACTGCAAAACACGCAGTACTGTGTAGTCCTCTTTCAGAGCAGTTACTCTCAAATCCCCAAACATTCAGTATGCAGTATTTGATATTTGCCAAGATCATTTTATCTTTGCTTATTCATTTTCCCCCAAAGCTCCCAAGTGACACAGCCAACCCAGATTTGATATTGCACATCAAACAACCACAGTTGAACGAAAGGTTTGTAGATTTCATAGCGGTTTGTAACTGCATTTCTATTGATACGGATGACACCTTTATCAAAATCAAGATATCTATATTATTTTATATTAAATATTTTATATCTGAATTAACAGTGTCTTACTTGGGATGCAGTTCAACTGCAGCACCTGGGGTCTAACATAAGAGAATATTCACTTTTTGCCATGCAAAGATTCATACTTTGTGTTATATGGGATGCAAAGCAAAACCACACATGAAGTACATTGTGTATTTTTCTAAGTTAAGAAGCCTCCTGGCCTCAAAATGCATACTGTTCCGTGCTAACCTGGTGGGTCCATGAAGTCAAAGTGTACCAGGTCGTCGATGCCCAGTTTCTTCAGCTGCAGCACCACTGAGCCCAGATTAGACCTCAGGATCTCTGGGTACGTGTTGTCCTGTGCCAGTAACAGGTACAAGAGAAAACCAAGGAACAATTCAAAATGAATTAGTCAGGACGCTTATTATCTCCTCATGCGTCGCTCATATGTCAACGTGAACAGAGACTGGGAGTCTAGGGCATATGAAGGGCTATTTAACTTGTTTAAGAAATTCCCTTTGCCACTCAGCGTGACATGAAAGAATTAGCCTGTTAAAGTGGAGGACTGGGCCTCCACAGGTTCATTTGTCACAAGGTGGCTGTGTCACCGGCGCAGGTTATGAGAAAGGGCTGAGGCAGAGCGGTGGAGAAGCTCTTAGAATTATAATTCAGCAGAACTGGGAATCGTGGAGTTCTAGGAGGAAATATTGCATAACAGAGAGCTTTCTAAGCTATAAGGCTGCTCTCTGGGAATAGAAATTGCTTGTGACATTTAAGAAATGCAGATATGAGAATCGAACACCTGTTTACACCTTGTAGAATTTATCTAAGTTGTCATTTTCAAAATGCCTTGTTACTAACCTGCATTTCTGTCTTGTAAGCTTTCTCTGTATAAAGGCGGAAGCACTTCCCTGGGCGTGTCCTTCCAGCACGACCTGCCCTCTGCTGGGCTGAGGCTTTGCTGATGGCAGTCACCAAAAGTGATTCCACTCTTATGCGCGGGTTATAAACCTGATGGGAAAAAGGCAAGACTGATCACAGTCATTTCACATAAATAAAAAAGAGCTGAACAGTTGGTTAGGGGGATATTCAAACCATGCTGATGCAGAAATTGTTAGGGGGAAAAAGAAAAACAAGTAATTTAACACATACTAACATACACAGCATCCACATACACAGTAGCGAACACAAAACACACACACGCATATATAACCTCTGATTGAGCCATGTGTATAACTTGGCTCCAGGCTGGAGAATGTCAGAGGAATAAATAACTGGCTTTTCCATCTCTGCCGCTGTCAGGTGCGCAGCGCTGTGTTTATCTGGGGGTTCTCAGGCAACAGTGGCAGATGATTGGAACAGATAAAGAGTGGTGGGGGAGATGAGGGGTGGGGGTGGAAGCTAACCTTTTGCTTGGCAAATCCGGGATCAATTACAAACACCACGCCATCAATGGTCAGGGACGTCTCGGCGATGTTTGTTGACACGACGACCTGTGGAAATGAGAACAGCTGGGTTCAGAGACGATCTACCTGGGGAGGGTGGAGGGAGTGAAAGGAGCTCAGGCTCTGCTGCTGAACTAGGCATTAACATAATTTAACTGGATTTTATTTTATTATTATTTTATTCAGCAATTCCATTCCATCATTCAATCATTCAAATACAGCCAGAGCTCGCCAATTCGAACCCTTCAGGAATCTAGGTCGTTTCTTCTAGTGAAACGTTAAGATTACTGAAATGCTGACCTAAACTTGTTAAAAATATAAATGGAAAGCATGATCAAGCATTTAAGCAATCAGTAATTCCTTCAGCAGCTGAAAGCATGAGCTAGAAGGAGAGAGAGAAAGTAGACAAAGTAGGGGTGGTGTTATCAGCTTTGCTTACAACTGAAAAACACATTCTCTGAAGTGAAGTGAGCCAGTGGCAAACTCTGAGTGAATTCAGTTCTAGAGACGCCTCTATGGTGCATCGTAGACATGCTGTCTAATGCGACCCAGCAGGGGAGTACCACAACAGTTGCTGCAACCAAGTTGAATGTGGCATCAATGTACTTGTGGAGAGAGCTGCATTGCTGCTCAGATCCAAATACATTACCTCTGCTCTTTTTGGAAGAGGGGGTGAGAGGGTGGGGCGCTTTTAAATATAGGTCCTTGAGGAATCCATGTGCATATCCAACCCATGGAAATGCTAGTGAGACTAGACCCAGGTCATTTGTTTTTGTGAATCGTGTTACAACAAAAGGGGGACATTAATTTGGATTTGTTTGCAAAATGCAGACACATACAGCCAACGAAGCAGATGATTCATGCGTCCCAGGGTGCAGGTGTGATGAAGTCGTGAGTGCACCCACTAAATTCTAATCCCTCACACCGAAAGGGTGCTCAAAACCCACCTTGTTATGAGAACCAAGTAGCATTATGATTATTGGGCTTGGAGGATAGCTGCAACATTATTGTGTGTTTGTGTGTGTGTGTGTGCTGAGTCACAGCCAATGGAATTTTAATCTGGAGCTGGTTAACGCTGTGGGTTGTAAGCTTCAAAGGGAGGCAACATCTTATTTTGTTTCAATTTCTGGGTATAGGCAAATGTTAGAAAAATTATGACATGCTTCCACACAGCTAACACATATGGTAATACAGAGTTTTGAGGACCTGAGAATGGAGTGGTGGGAGGGGGTTGGGGGTTGATTGGGCAACTCAAATGTCAGGGTGGTATGGGAGCTGATCAAAGCAGCAGGGCAGGCATCAACGTTTATTTTCACTCAAATTTAATAGTGTACCGACAAATACTGCAAGAGGGGGAAAGGGGAGGAAATTTTTTTAATGAAAAGCTGTTTGGATTGTGAGAGCAAGGCAAGTGGGGAAGCTGTGGAGCCGTGTCATCTCCCAGTCCCAGATCTTTTTCCATTACAATTATCCCCTATAGCAAGGCTGTCTATGAGCTATGACAGCTGAATTGGAGCAAAAAAATCAAATGAGTCACATCACTCTATAGGTCTCTCGCTGTCAGCGTACACACAAACAGAGGGGGGAGGGAAAGGGAAGGAGAGGAAGACAGATTTGCAGCTTCTCTCATGCGAACCTTGACCGCCGCTGGGGTGTGTTCTCCTTATGTAACAGTGGAGCACGACTGGCCAGAGAAAGCCTTTGGACTCAGTTGTGCTTGAGCACCATAGCACTTGAGACTGAGGCAGCCAGATCATAGTCCACTGTACCGGGAACTGCCACACCGATTTCTTAGCTTTACATGCAAGCAGGCATGCCTCACTACACTTTTGAAATCTTTAACTTGCTCAATAACCGCCAAGACAGGAAGAAGTTGTAGGCTGTTAGAAAAAATATATATTAAAGGCACTTGACCTCAACACATACAGGGAGGGCTTAAAAAAAGAGACAGATCCTTGCAAAAATGTTGACCAATGCAATTTGTTCAGCAACAAGACTGAGTACACAGACTAAAATAAGCATTCATTTGGTGGTAGCTGTCCACTTTCTTGGTAGCCTTCATGATGAAACATTTTAAGAAACAAAACCAAAACAGTTCTCTGGAGTCTTGGCTGATACAGGGCCACAGAACCAATTGTGCCCACTTGACATACTTTCTTTGTAGGTGTGCCTCATAGCTGTGAGCCTTAGAGACTTTTAAATCCCAAGCGAGGATTTCTCTCCAGCCTGTTTAGTTATTAATACCAAGGAGGGCCTTTTCCCCTCATTCAGCCCTTGACCTCAGGTAATTCAACCGTCAAAAGAAAAATTCCTCTTTGTATTCATGCAGAGGAATTAAGAAATGGCTAAAAGCACCCATGTGAAACTGATCAGACAGCAGAATCTAGCAAATGGTTGTTTGAGTTGTCGCTAATGTTCTTCTTGAATGGATGGAAATCCAGATCTGACTGATTTGCTTTGTGATTTGCTTAATTTTGAAAGACAACTGAAAATAATATAGCCTACCTATAAATAACATCCAGGTCAACGGCAGGGTTTAACCAAAGCCAACTGCTTGGTTCAAAGCTATTAGCTACACTCAGTGGCCCATAGGTGTGGAGGAATCACATCTTTGTGAAGTCAATGAGCCACACTGTCGCAGTCTGGAATCAAAGTGGCTGGCCAAAAAAGACAGACAAGGCAGTCAGGTGATGTCTCATAACAGACACGATCTGCCAGCCAGCAACTTCCGCAGGAGGAATGAGTGGCACAGAACACTTCCAAGTTCAGTTCAAAAAGGGGCTCGGTGAGGTCGCCACTGTCCTGTGTGTCAGGAGTCAGTCAATGCCCCAGTGGACACCACGCATGGCAGCCCTCTCACATTTCATGATCATATGGGTGAGCCTCATTGACTGCATCGATTCTGAAGGATTATGTAGGCTAGGGCCATTACACCGGGTACAGGCTGGCTCCTTCCAGTCTGTTGCTGTACTGGGAAATCCAGGCTTCTTCATCAGTAATATCATTAGAGCATCATCTCCGCACGTTATTTCTGGGTTATTAACCTGCAGGGGGGCAAGTATTATGGCTAACACAGGCCATCTTTCACTTGCCCTGCTGGGAAAGACAGCTTTGTTGACAAATAAAGCCTTCCCCTGACTGGTAAAATGGAGAACGTGCATTGAGCAGTCCGGACGCATCCACATTAATAGCTCATTGAAATGGATACTAGGAGGGATCGTCACTGACATTTGAGGGAATATCTAAACGTGACAATACTGGAAAACAAACCTAGAACTAAACACAGCCCATTTGTTAGATACGCTGGAAAGCAAAAGTGGGATTATAGTCTTTGATAGTAATTACAGTGAATTGCAGCTTTGGCTCTAAATTAAATGGGAGATCAGTGGCTTTCCTGGAGAAATGGAGCGATGACGAGCTAGCATGTTATGATAACTGAAGGGTGCTTAATGCTGTCGTTAGCATGCGTGGCAGCAGTCATGGCGGACCTTAATTCTTTTTCACTACTACTTCTTGGGCTGGCCTGGATGACATCGCTGCATTTTTCAGTTGACATCTAGCTCAGTCGGTCATGGAGGAGGAGCACATTCACTTTAAGCACGCCAACTTCAGATGCCACTCCCTGCCAATTCGGCAAGCTCTTGAGAAAAAAGATGTAAACATTTCATCAACCATGCTATTCTAAAGCTAAAACTAGGAACTGGGTTGACAGTTCAGAGGTCATGGTGTGACCTTTGGAGTCCATCTATTGCCCATTTTAACTGTGGAAAAGCAGTGGGAAGAAGGAAAAAGCTACTGAAAGACTGTTCCAGATGCTCACGAGGAGGAGGCAGCACTGCCTCCACTGCTGTTTGAGAAGCACACTGTCTGAGGAAAACTGCAAATTGATACAAGTTTTACCAGTACTCCTATCACACTAGACCGCCGTATGTAAATCCATGAGGACCTTGAAGGTGCCATCTCCAGGGCCAAACGTGATGACAGACTTGATTCCCCATTTGGTGTTTCATATTTCAAGTCAAATTTGAAATGATTATAGAGTACTCGCCAGTATTTCACCGTTGCTGACGCGACTTTTGAAAGAAAAAAAGATAGAGAAAGAGACGGGAGCCTCTCGTTTCAGCTCCTCTGTCGAAACCAAATAGAGTACAAGGCCCAGGTGTAGTTGTAGTCGGGAGCTCGGAAGGTAAGCTAACGTTAGCTCACCACTTTCAGGACTGTTCACCGTAAGTTTCGATTCTGTGTTTACACGCCCTGCGCATGCTCACAGACTTGCGAGCGCTCTCTCTCTCGCTCTATTTTTCCTCTCTCTGTGTCGATTCAGCTTCATCAGTTTACCCTAAAACCCACAAAAAATAGAGCGTTTCAGAAGCGGAGTGTCTTCAAGCTGAATTTCATTCATGCGCACCTGATGAGACTACGAGCGTCTGAGGTGAGAGAGGGAGAAAGATAAAGAGAGATTTATACAATTTGAAACCTTCGAGCTTTTATTTTGAAGGCTAAAAAAAGGATGTGATTTACATTTCCGGGCTTTTATTTTGACGGCTAAACGCTTTAACCGGAACTCTTATTTTCTGGTTACTTGAGGTAGCTTAACGAATCTAATCGAGCATGCGCAGTTCAACAATGACCGGACAGACAGTCTCGAGGCTTTCAAAGATATAGAGCCGCGGGATCTGGCGATGCCCGGCAAAAAATGCGATTACTATAACAAATACTGACGTCCAAATCGAGTACTCAAGTACTCATGCCCATCCCTATCATCAACACCTTCTCCAATCAGATGTTGGGGATGAATGTTTGCTAATTCACTGGCAGTGATGATATTCTGTCAGATCTCTGGCCAGCAGTGTGGCAGCACAGGTGGTGACACTACTGTGGTGATGATCCCATTTGAATAGAAAGCGTCAGACAAAAAGCTGGACTTGTCCAGTGTCTGTATCAATAAGAGGAACGTCCAATGCTCTTTGAGATCAAGCGATCGAAGTAGACCGTAATGGAAGGCTTGTTTGTATGGAAGACAAGAGAAGTCCTGTTTTTGGTCAGCTTCTGTAATGTGCGCCTTTCACAGGGTTTGAGAAAGGTCCTCTCAGAGCAGCAGCAGAGCCTGTGCAAATGTAGTGGAGAGATAAAAACGACTGAGAATGCAGTACTTTCCTTAGGCTCAGAGGGCGTGAGTAATACCCCAGTTATAATTTAGAGCAGAGAATCGCATGCTGACAAAAGCAGCATATGTTGTGTGAGTCAGTTCTGCGCCAAAGCTGAGGGGGGGGGGGGAAAGTTTTTAAATCCCCCCCTTCCTGCTCTCTTCCTTATCCACCCACCTTATTCCCCATCTAGCCATTCTACATCACCCCTCTCATATTCTCTCTCCCACTTACCCTCTCCTTCAAACTCCCCACTTCAATCACTCTCTATCAAAGTGTTTTTATAGCAACAGGGCAGTTATACCTTCCTTCCAATAGCACCACTCGGTTTACGGGGTGGGGGTGGCTCAAAGATCCTTTGCTGCTGCTGTGGGGGCAGTGTGGAGTACAGTGGGATGATTTTGATGTCGCCGACTTCAGGCCCCAGGTCGTCGATCTCCCTCTTGATTCGCTTGCAGGCCTCGTCAATTTCCTGAAAGATGGAAGCGAGTCAATTATTGCAAGCGTCACTTGTGTGCACAAACAGTAACAACAAACAGGTTCTGAACAACACCTGGAGAAACAATGGAGCTGAATCTGGATGATGGGGAAGGCAAGGGGAAGCAGGCCAGGGAAACGGCGGTTCCCTGCTACAGTACATTTGTTCTGCCTATCGCTCCATCTGACGGAGGAAATTAAACCTGGACTGCAGTATGCTTTGCCGAGCTCCCCGTGGCTCTGTTGTCAAACGCAGCAATCATGGAAAACATGGACGCGCACGCTCAGAAGGCACACACACACAGCCAGACACAGACACAAACTGCGTTCATTATTTCACAGTGCAGTATTGTAGGGGGAATGTGAGATGACTGCAGCACTGATGCATAACCAGTGGCAAATCATGGCAGATCAGTTTAGTGAAGCTGAACGTTCTAGAGCCGGTGGGCTGGCAGACAGAAAGAGGACCTGAGCTGCGATGGGAATAACAAAACATGATAGCAGACACAGGGCTCGGGCCCATTCTAAACTGGCCGGTCTGAATAAAATATCAAATGCGCAAACTATCTCTATATATTCTATAGGCACCCCCTGCTTAACCCATTAACACAGGAATACTGTTTGATCGTTTTATCACTCACACACACACACACACACACACACTTTAATCTGATCATACTTGGTTTTACAAAAATTTTGGTATGGCCCAAGACATGTTTAAGTAGCTCCCACTGCCACAGTTAAGGGCAATATTCTTTGTTGTCCCCAACAACAAAAATGTTATTCTCATCAAACACCAGTTACTATATGTACCACATCACAGCCTGTATTGTTGCACCACCTGCAGGCCCATGGGAGCAATGCAGTAACATTGCAAGATTGGATAATGTCACATGGCACTGATGAACAGGCACTTTGATTCCCCAATATTTGATTGGTGGTTGTGGACAGATAATGGGCTACTGTAAAACACAGATACATCAAAGCTCTTCATGCATACTTTCCATTATTTATCAGGCTAACAATACAACTAACAGCCCATGAACCTACTCAGAAATCTTAGTTTCCCCTCCCTAAAAGCATATGGCACTGAATTTAGTTAAAGCATGACTAAAATTGACATAATTTGCACCACTGCATGAAGCCAATAACACTTGCCTTGACATGAGAAAGTGCTACTGAGATGTTTCCCGTTTTCCCTCTGGTTTGGAAGTGTTACCAGCCCTGTTTGTCCTTGTTGATCGCATTAAGTCAAACCCTGCTGATGGTCATGTGCCTCTTAATCAACACATTGACAAGTGGGAGAGAGTAAATTTGAATGGATTGGTAAAATTAGCCTGGGTATTAATAGCCTATCAAGCCTCTTGATGCAGCAGCTGCCATGAAAAAATGGACCTCTTTGCCAAAGTGCTGGGAGCAAGCTGGCTGTCCCCATGGAGTGTGTGTGTGTGTGTGTGTGTGAGTGCACTCGCGCAGGGGCAGTCGGCCAGTGTCAGAACCTGTCCACCAGCACTCCCTGCTACCCCAGAAGCAACAATCTACAGCCAAGCTCATAACCAACACATTTAGGCACTCCCCCTGCCAATCCCCATGTTTTGATGTTAGCTGCTGAGGGGGAAGCTTAAATATTAGGACTTATCTTTGCTCAACAGCTGTGATAAGTTCCGACTTTCTTGTTTGGAGTTTGTTTGTGCTTCAGTTCTGTTTGTTTGTGGCAACAAAATATCTCACAAAAAACTCTTTAAGAGGGAGGAAAAGAGTCCGTCCCTTTTTGCTGTTATAAATTAAACAGTCAGATAAAAAGACTATGGCTTTGCCATAGATCTGCCTCCCGATCATTAGTCTACATCAAAGTTGCTGGGAGACTGAAGAGGTTAAGAAGCGCTCGAGGGTGCGCTGCAGCACCCTTTGAACACCCATCTCTGCCAGACCTACCTCACATTAACTTCTTTAACCCAATTAAGGGGGGGGGGGGTGTTAATGAACTCACTGTGGGAATGCTCTCAGTAATGCTTTGGCTTGACACAGTGCAAGCAGAGAAGGAGGGAATAGGGGACTTGTATATACACATTAAAAAAACACATCCAACTCCAAACAATGTTTAACACACTACCCGACCTTCTCTGCACATTCAAAAGGGAGGCTATCAGCGGTCATGGCCGTCCGAGCAGCTGGAACACCACTAAATCTAAAATCAATTACCAGCCCTCGAAGGAGACCACTTCAAACACAATGCCCTCCATGACTTCATCCCTTTCGTAACGAGCCACATATCGATCCTGCATTGGCAAATGAAAACGGATGTAGGTGTACTGGCGCAACATTCAAGCCGCTGGTGAGTGACGGATAATCACTGCTAATAAACAAGCTGTCACATTGGGTAGGCCAGACACACACAAGGATATGAGTTCCTTTTAAAGATTCCTTGTATGGACAAAGAAATCAGGAGTGATGTTCAAAAGTATGAGGTAACAAAACTGTAAATACTAAAATAAAATCCAACAAGTAGTTTAAGTCCCCAGAGCAATTTGTGTTACATTCACACCAATTTATTCTCCTTCTCAACCACAAGCAATCAGCTGGCCTAAAATACCATTTCGTGAGAATGGTGAGAGTATATTCATAACAGCACAGGCACTGTTGGGTCTGACAGGCTTCTTCTCCTGCCCCATGATCGAGAGACTGAAACATTTGTCTGTGCTTGTGTGTGTGTGTGTGTGTGTCCACCCAGCTGTGACCAAATTCATCATTTTGGGCATGAACCTTGCCCTCCATTACACATCAGTGGACAACATTTGCAGGAGGGAAAAAATAATAAATGACTTAATTTCAGGGATTCATGGGGAGGGCAGAATCTGGGTCATTCCTTGTTTTTTTTCCTCCCCTCGCAAATCCTGGTGGTTTCCAAACAGGCACAGCCACATGCATTAAACATCTCTATCAATCTAAGGATTGATCATTTATGCTGTATGTGCGTGTGCGTGTGCGCGTGCACATGCGTGACTGTTTGCGTGTGTGTGTGCATGAGAAAGCAAGAGAGGTTTAGGTAATGAACACTACTCTAAGAAGTTAGATTAGTATGCAAGATCAAACTTTCGAGACTTGTATCAAACCTCTGTGCAGAGGGGGGGAAAAACTAGAGGGAAATAACTGTCATAAAAAAATCCAATGAAAGAGTATCTTAGAAAACAAAGATCAACATAACTGAGTAAAGTAAATGCAATACCTCAAACATGAGCTATATCAATAAGTGCTT